>CM035418.1:41220594-41225594 GCA_020310875.1 Ceratopteris richardii
AGTGAGTGAAGTCCCAACAGCTCCCCCTCAATCACTAATTAGCATGCTCTGACTTCTTCATGTAATCTTCTTCTCTTTTATTCCTACCATCTCTTTGAATCTACTTGTCTTCACTCCATCCAAGCTCTTTGTCATAATATCTGCAATCTGATCTTTTGTAGAAGTGTATACCACTTCAAGCTCCTTCTCCATTACCTTTTCTTTCAAGAAATGATATTGAATCTCTATGTGCTTTGTTCTTGCATGAAATATAGGATTTGCTGCAAGATATAATGAACTCATATTATCTCCATGTATGATAGGTATAGCTTGATCAATATCCAAGCTTTTGAACAAGGTCTGCATCCATATCATTTCTTTTGCTGCTTCCACAAGTCCTTTGTACTGAGCTTTTGTTGATGATAAAGCCACTGTATGTTGCTTCTTTGAACACCAACTCACAAGTTTATCTCCTATGTATATCATATACCCATGTGTTGACCTTCTATCATCTTGACTTCCTGCCCAATCTGAGTCACTATATGCTCTCAGCCTTGTATCTGATGTAAATGGATAGTATAATCCTTCCTTCAAAGTTCTTTTGATGTATCTAAGAACTCTTTGACCTGCAATCCAATGTGGATCCTTTGGACAAAGCATGAACTGAGAAAAAACTCCCACTACATAACTAAGATCAGGTCTTGTTAGTGTAGCATAAATCAAGCTTCCCACTAAAGATTGATACTTTCTCATATCTTTGAACTCTGCACCATCATATTTGCTGAGTTTATGATTGACCTCTAGTGGTGTTGATGCCTCTCTGCAATTCTCCATATTAAACTTCTTTAGAAGATTCATAAGATATCTTTCTTGTGATACATATATGCCATGTTCTGCATAAGTGATTTCCATTCCAAGAAAATATCACAATTTTCCTAGAGCACTTATCTTGGATTCCTTCTCAAGTAATCCCTTCACCTCCTTGATTCCTTCATTTGAAGTACCTATAATTATAATGTCATCTACATAAATACAAATGTAGATCATACCTTCATTTGTTCTCTTGATAAGTAAACTTGCATCTGCCTTTGAACTTTGATATTCAAGATCATTAAGATACTTCACAAGTCTATAGTTCCAAGATCTTCGAGCTTGCTTCAAACCATAAAGTGCTCTTCTCAATCTGCAAACATAATTTGGAAACTTGTAATATGCAAACCCTTGAGGTTGCTCCATGTAAACCTCATCTGATATATATCCATTCAAAAATGCATTCTTTATATCCAATTGACTCAATGTCCATCCTTTTGATATTGCAATAGCAATGATTGTCCTTATGGTTGACATCTTTGCTACAGGATTGAATGTCTCATCATAATCTATGCCATGAGTTTGAGCATAGCCTTTAACCACCAATCTAGCTTTGTATCTCGCTATTCTTCCATCTGCATGCTTCTTTATTTTGTAAACCCATTTATTTCCAATGACTTTCTTACCATTAGGTTTTGGAACAAGTTCCCAAGTTTTATTTTCTTCAAGTGCATCAAACTCTTCCTTCATTGCTTCTTCCCATTGTCTCTTACCTTTTGCTTCATCATAGCTTTGAGGCTCTTCATCTTCCTTCATCAAGTAAGCATAGTTTTCCTGAGTCAAATAAGAAGTATCATAAGAATACCTTGTAGGTTGTTTCCTCATTCTGGTTGATCTCCTTGGTTCACACTCTTCATGTGTATCTAGATATACTTCGTCATCAAATCTTGGTTCATCTTCATTTCTTCTATATGATCCAACTCTGGATGTGCTTGCTTGCATATGATCTTCATCTCCATCTACCTACATATGTGATTTACCTCTTTCACTTCTTCTTACCTCTTCTTCAAATGTTTCAAGGTTACAATCTTTATCTGCATACCAACTCTTCTGTTCATCAAATGTCACATCTCTAGAAACAATAAATTGTTTGGTTAGAGGATTCCACAGCCTATAACCCAGTTGCTTTTCATCATACCCAATAAACACATATTTTTCAGCCTTTGGTTCAAGCTTATGTCTGAGTTGTGATGGTACATAAGCATAGGCAATTGACCCAAACACCTTACAATGATCAAGTGTTGGTTTCTTACCCCACCATGCTTCATAAGGGATCATTCCATTTAGAGCTGCACATGGTAACCTATTCACAAGATATGTAGCTATATTTACAGCCTCAGCCCAAAGATAATTAGGGCAATTCTTTTCTTTTAAGGTTGCTCTTGCAAACTCAACCAATGTTCTATTCCTCCTTTCTGCCACCCCATTGTGTTGAGGTGTATACCTGCGAGTTACTTCTCTCTTGATACCTGCATTCCAAAGATAATGATTGAATTCTTGGGAGAAGTATTCTCCTCGTCCATCAGACCTCAATCTCTTCAGCTTTTGACCTGTAACTCTTTCTGCATATGCATGAAAATGTTTGAAAGCTCCAAATACTTCTGATCTTTCCTTTAAAACATAAACGGTTATCCACCTTGTAGCATCATCAATAAAAAGAACATAATACCTAGACCCATTGATTGCTCCTTCTTTTGTTGGTCCCCATCCATCTGTATGTATGAGCTCTAGCAAACCATCATGCTTGAAACCTTTCTTCTGAAATGATAACCTGTGTGCCTTTCCCATCTGACAAGCTTCACACTTGTAGATCATATGTTGGCTTTTTACATTTGGTAGCCCTATTACAGATTGATTCTCCACCATGGTTTTAATTCCTTTTTCATTGAAGTGTCCTAACCTCTTATGCCAGAGGTCTAACTCTGTAGGTACTTCATCACCATGTGTGATCAGGGCTTGGCCAACATTCCCTTGCACTTTGAGAGTAAAAAGTCTACCTTCCTTTTTACCACAGACAATTTGATTGTATTCATCCTCTGGATCTTCAATAAATACTTCTTCATTTGTAAATCTGACTTGAAGACCTTTCTCCACTATTTGTCCCACACTAACCAAATTCTTTCGTATTGTTGGGACATACAAATCATTTGTAGCAAATCAGCTCCACTCCTGCACTTCACTTTTCCAACTGAATGCACATTATGTTTTGTATTGTCACCTATTTGTACTGTATGACTTGAAATACCTTCTTCCAATTCTGATAACAATTCTATATTACCTGACAAATCAGTTGAACAACCAGAGTCAATATAGAATACCTTGAGATCCTCCTTCTCTGATGTACTTATTGAATTCATCATCAATGTTGTATGATTGTCATTCTCTGTATCATTTGCATACTTGTAATAGGTAGTGTTATAAGACTGATTCCAATTTCTTCCACCACCTCTACCAAAACTTCCTCTTGAATTCTGTCTTCCTCTTTGAAAATGATTCTGAAACCTTCCACCTCTTCCTCTTCCATTATTGCTTTGATTTTGATTTGATCCTTCTTGGTTATGCCAACAATCATAGGCTAGATGATTGCTCAATCCACGAATCCAGCATGTCTTCTTGTTATTGTTCTGATTTCCTCTACCTCTTCCATTTCCTTGACCTTTACCTCTTCCAATACCTCTTCCTCTTGCATAATTTGCTTGAGTAGTCAGCTCTTCTTCATCCTTTGCTTTACCTTTCTCACTTCTCTTCTTATTCTTTGCATACATAGCAGAACTATATCCTTTATCTCCATTTGACTTCAAGTCTTGCTCAAATGTGAGCATTAGTCCAAGCAATTGATTTAATTCTGGCACATAATGATTTAATGAAAGTTCAGTTGAGAGTACAAAAGGTTTCCACCTCTCATCTCCTCTCAACCCTACAAGAAATTGTGCTATCAACCTATGATCTTCAATATCCTCATGAATAGATCCAAGACTATCTACTAAGTCCTTCATCTTATTGACATAATCACTAATACTCTGATTTTGCTTTTTCTTAAATGTGGTGAACTCTCACCATAAGCTAGCCTTCCTAGCTTTAGTAGTGTTTTGGAAGTGATCTTCCGAAGCATTCCATATGTCTTCAGCTGTTTCTAATCCTCTGATATGTGGTAGCAAATGATCTGTGATAGTGTTATATATATAAGCCCTTGCACTTGCATCTCTCTTCTTCCATAGCTTCAAAGCTTCTAGTTCTTCTTTCCTTGGTTGACTCTCATCTTCAAATTTAGGCGTTTCTTCTTCACCTGTCACATGTATCATTAGATCCTTACTCATAAGTAAGGCTTCCATTCTCATTACCCAAGCATGATAATTATCTCTGTCCAATTTGTCAATAGATACATGAACTGCCATAGTCTTCTTGTTTCTGCTGTGAGTATAAGGTTAAAGTATGGTACCTTTTGTAGATATTTACCCTTGAGAATAACTTCGAAGCATTCTTCTGCTGTCTTTTATTGTTGAACACCTCAGCTTTCACCTCTTTAATGAAGAACTCTTCAATTCCTCTTGTATCTGCTCCTCCTTTAAATCTTGAGGACCTTTCTGCTCTGATACCACTTGTTGATGTATATAACACCACAAGAGCTAACCTAAAGTGATATTAGAACACCTCTCTAATCATCATTAGATTAGTAACACTCTAAGTTTGAAAACTTTACCACCAAACTTAGTGAAATCAAAAATTTCAATTTTCAGAAATCTGCACCTTTTCTTCTAACTTCAAATCTGATCTGTACTAGCTTGGTTTGTACAAATTCTTTTGATCACTTGCTAATAGAAGTTCTTGCTAATGTTAAGTAACACATACCAAACAAAACTTTCAAGTAATATCACCAAAATCTTCTGATTTCACTTCAATATTTGAATTATGTCTGAAATCTGAAAAATGACTTGATCGATTTGACATACCTTCACTATTAAACTCATTTCTCTGAGTACACGTCCCGTTTTGTAAAGATCTTTTGGCCAATTGTAGTAGAAGGTACTAGCTTCAAAATGAGTTATCACTCATCAAAAACTTTACACTGTACTGTGAGATCTGACCTTAAGAAGATCAAGGAAAAGTGCCCCAAAAAACTCGTAACTCTCAACTAACTTACACACTGATAT
>CM035418.1:41261418-41273918 GCA_020310875.1 Ceratopteris richardii
GTGTCTCTGATTTTGCTAAAGATCATTCTCAGTGTATAGTTTGTTAATTGGAGTGATTTAACTTGCTAATGGTAGCTTGTTAAGTTAATTTAATGCTCCTAGAAGGAATTAATCCAATTGCAAGTGTGCTGGTCACACTGAGCTTAGGACTGAGCAGGTGTCATTACAGGAATAGAAAGTTTTTTGGACTTGTGAAGGTTCAAAATCATCTGTTTTGATTTGATCATTACACAATTGATTTGTAAAGCACATATATAGTTTCTTGGTGTCATTCGGAAGCTTGAGGAGTCTCCTAAGTATATCTGAAGAGAAAGGAGGGCAGGTGTGAAGCAGGATTTGCAGCACCAACTAGATCTTCTAACTGTATCCAGCCATCACATCCAACAGTGGTATCAGAGCAAACAAGGTAATTATGGGTGATGGTTTCCCTTCCTTCATTGACAAATTGGATAGAAATAACTACCAGGCTTGGTCATTGAGAATGAAGACCTATCTACAAGGGAGAAGCTTGTATGGATACATATCAGGAGATGAGGAGTTGCCCTCATTCAAAACCAGAGGCCTACCTACAAAGGATGAACATGAGAGGCTCAACCAATGGCGTGCTAAAGATGCCTTGGCAAGGTCATATCTTCTAAACTCTATCTCTGATTTCCTTCTACCTCATGTAAGGAACTGTAAGACTTCCCAAGAGACTTGGGAAACCTTGTCAACATACTTCTCATCAAGCACAAGGGCCAGAAAGAATCAGCTATGGATTGAGTTTACAACTCTTAGGAAGCAATCAAAACAATGTGTCTCAGATTTTGTCACCAAAGTCAAAGACATTGCAGATCAACTTGCAAGTGTTGGAGAAGAAATTGAAGAGGAGCAAATAGTCAGACAAGTGATCAATGGACTAAAGGCAGATGACAAGTGGGAGAGCTTTACCACTGCAATGGACTTGTACATGGACATCCAAGCACCTGATCTAACAACTCTGATTGGACAACTATTCACACATGAAGCAAAGATCACAAAGAATGGAGAGCAATCAAAAGGTAACAATCCCTCTGCCCTATATACAGATAAGAAGTCTAAAGATAAGGGTAAAAGTAAGAAGGTTGATGAAGAAGGTTCTACCTCCCAAGCAAATTATGCAGGGAGAGGTAGATCATCTAGAGGTAGGGGCAGAGGAGGTAAGTCAGGTAGGGGGAGACCCTATAACCAATCTCCATGCAATATTTGTGGCTTGTCTAACCATACTACAGATGAATGCTACAAAAACTATAAGAACCAAAGAGGAAGAGGTCACCAAAGAGGAGGATACTCTCAAGGCAGAGGCAGATTCAATCAATCTCAAGGCTACCATGGCTACAACAATAACTACAACAATAATAGCTACAATCACAATGGCAATTATCAAGGTGGATACAGGAACAGAAAGGATTACAACAATTATGCAGAGGATCAAGATGATTCCTTGTTGATTATGAACATGACGTCTAAATCAGGTATCAATGATGATCATTTGTTCTATATTGATTCAGGTTGCTCTAATCATGTAGCTGGGAATGTTGCCTTACTCTCTGATTTGGAAGAACCCAAAGGCAAGCACCAAGTGCAGACAGGTGATGACACTAAACATTCAGTGGTTAAAGTAGGCAATGTCAAAACAAGTTATGGTAATCAGAATTTACTAAGCAGAGTATTATATGTTCCAACAATCACCAAGAATCTGATGAGTGTAGGTCAGATTGTTGAAAAAGGTCTACAGGTCAGGTTCACTCAACATGGTGCATATGTGGAGGATCCAAGACATGGATTCAGAAGGATAGCCAAGGGAGAGAAATCAGGTAGATTATTTACCTTTGAACTTGAAGATACTAAGAATATTGCATTATACAACTACAAGGACCAAACCCTATCAGAATTGGAGATGTGGCACAAGAGATTAGGTCACATTGGAGAAAGGACCATAAAGCAAATGAGTAGGGATCAATGTGTGCTTGGGATACCTAATGTATCCAAGCAACACATGATATACAAGTGTGGGGCTTGTCAATTTGGTAAGTCACACAGATTGCCATATACCAAAAAAGGTTTTATGCATGAAGACTACTTGGAATTGGTGCATACAGATGTTTGGGGACCAAGCAAGGAGCCATCCATATCTGGATCAAGGTACTATGTGTCCTTTATTGATGACTATAGCAGATGGACTGTCTTGTACTTCATGAAACATAAAGATGAAGTATTTAATTGTTTCAAAAGGTATCTTGCATTAGTTGAGAATCAAACAGGTAGACATTTGAAGAGGCTAAGGTCAGATGGTGGTGGAGAATACTTCTCCAATGACTTTGAAGATTTTTTGCAGGAAAGAGGCATCAAGAGGGAGATTACCACAAGGTACTCACCTGAGCAAAATGGGGTAGCTGAAAGGAGGAATAGACTCATTGTGGAGACAGCTAGGTCTATGCTTAATGAGAAAAAACTACCAAATTATCTTTGGGCAGAGAGTGTATCTACTGCCACATACTTAATCAACAGGTTGCCATCAAAGACACTTGATGGAATGACACCCTATGAAGCTTGGCATGGTAAGAGACCATCTCTGGATCATTGCAAGATCTTTGGGTGTGTTGCATATGTACATATTCCCTCACAGGTAAGGGGAAAGCTAGACCCTAAGGCTGAAAAGTGTATCTTTATTGGTTATGATTTGAATCAGAAAGGATACAGATTTTATAATCCCTCAAACAAAGGCTTCAAGGTAAGCAGAGATGTCATCTTTGATGAAAATGATTCATGGTATGAAAATGAGTGCAGGAAAGTTAGTCTACCTTATGATATGGAAGAAGACTTTCCAAAGCTTATCAGGCAAGAACCAACTCAGAAGGAGGACACAAGTTCAGATGATGAAGACACCATCAACATTGAAGAATTCAAGGCTTGGAAATCCAAAGGGAAGATGAAGATGAAACAACTTGAAGACAATCCAGAATCCTCAACTCAAGCTATGAGGAGATCTTCAAGAGAAAAGAAGAAACCAATTAGGTATGGGTATGATACTTCACTTGTAACCAAGCACTCTGTATATCTTGCAAAGGATATCTTGAATGAAGAACCAGGTACATTTGAAGAAGCAATTACTAAACCAGAATGGAAGGAAGCAATGGATGAAGAAATGGAGGCTCTCAAGGAGAGTGATACTTGGGATTTGGTACCCAAGAAGGACTCCATGAAGGTGATAGGATCCAGATGGATCTACAAACTCAAGAGGAACTCAGATGGTACAATAAACATGTATAAAGCTAGGTTGGTAGCCAAGGGTTTTGCACAAACCCAAGGCATTGATTATGAGGAGACATTTTCTCCTGTGGCCAAGATGCCAACTATCAGAATTATGGTGAGTGTAGCTGCATCCAAGAATTGGAACATGTACCAATTGGATGTGAAGAATGCATTCTTGAATGGATGGATATCTGAAGAGGTCTACATGTCACAACCACCTGGCTATGAGGATCACAATAAGGTAAATCATGTTTGTAAATTGAAGAAGGCTCTGTATGGATTGAAGCAGGCACCTAGAGCATGGAATTACAGGTTGACAACCTATCTCTTGGATCAAGGATTTGTGATGAGTAAAGCAGATACTTCATTGTTTATAAAGAAGAACAATTCAGAGGTAATATACTTGTGTGTCTATGTTGATGACATCATTATTACAGGAAATGATGTTCAAGGAATTAGACACATCAAAAGTCAAATGATGAAGGAATTCAAGATCAATGATCTTGGATTATTGAAGTACTTCCTAGGACTTGAATTGGTCTACACAAATTCAGGTATATTTATTACTCAGAAGAAGTACATTCAGGACATGGTCAAGAAGTTTAATTTGCAGGAAGCTAAAGGCTCAAACATTCCTATGGAGGTCAACCACAAACTTAGTGCACATGAAGGAGAAGAACTCAAGGATATTACAGGTTACCAAAGTTTGGTAGGTAGTCTAAATTATGCTACCTTAACCAGGATTGATATATCATATGGTGTTAGTGTACTTAGCCAATTTACGCATAAGCCAAGAGTACCACATTTAGAGGCAGCCAAGAAAATAGTAAAGTACCTAAAGGGAACACAAAATCATGGCTTGTACTTTCCATATTCATCAGACATTGATATCAAAGTATACTCAGATGCAGATTGGGCAGGTTGCAAGGATGACAGGAGGAGTACATCTGGCTACATATGCTTTGCAGGTGATAAACCAATTTCTTGGTTGTTGGTGCATATCAAGCCTCAACACTTGGCTTGGACCCTTGAAGGATGATTTTACATAAAGCTTGGAACATGGAGTTTCAACTTGGATTTATTTTATTTGAAGAAAGAACCATAGGAACTCAAGTCTATGAGTTTTTAACTCTTCACTCATTGTAAAAGTCAATATGACTTGGCATGATTTATGTAATCAAACCGACTTGTAAAAGTCGTGGAAATTGATTGATAAATTTGATTGAGAGGTGGAGAGAATATCTCCCCATATGTAGAGGAGGTGAATGATTGAGGGAATATCTCAATCAATAATCTTTTAGGTACATGATTGTAGGAAAGTGGCAGCCAATCATCAATCAATCTTTACAAAGTAAAGAAAAAACTCGCGGGTCACTAGTTTTTTAGACCACCACCTTTTGACACAACTCCCGAGGCAGAAAATCCTTTGTAATTCAGTGTGTGTTTGAGCTAAGCCATAGCCAACACCTTATCATCTCAATTAGCCTTGCTTATCAAGCTAATGAGATTGTAAAATCATTCATATCAATAGAACATATACATTTTGTACTTCTGGTTTTTCTCTGTATCATCTTCTTCAAGTTTGTCAACTTCAGAGAGGCATATCTCAAGATTTACTGAACCAAAATCAATGATTCAAAGCTTGTTGGAATCAGCTCAAGGTCTTCTACAACACTACAAAGTTTGAAGATTTTTCATTCAGCCAATTGTGAGAAAAGTCAATCGAAGCAGTCACTGGTATTTCTGTGTGTAGCTCCTAAAATGTCGGGATCATCTCTGATTTTGCTAAAGATCATTCTCAGTGCATAGTTTGTCAATTGAAGTGATTTAACTTGCAATCAATAGCTTGTTAAGTTAATTTAATACTCTCAAAAGGAATTTGGTCAATTGTAAGTGTGCTGGACACACTGAGCATTAGACTGAGCAGGTGTCAAGACAAATTTAGCAAGTTTTTCTCAGATTTTTGAAGTCTCAACCATCTGTTTTGATTTGATCATTGCACAAAGAGTTTGCAAAGTACATATGTGATTTCTTTGCATCATTTGGGATCTAAACAAGTCTACAACACATATCTGAAGCAAAGTGTAGCTGGAGTCAAGCAGGTTTAGCAGCTCCAACTCCATCTTCTGAGTGTCTCCTACCATCACCTCTTACAGTGGTATCAGAGCAAAACAAATAAGGTAATCATGGGTGATGGTTTCCCTTCTTTTATTGACAAATTAGACAGGAACAATTACCAAGCATGGTCTCTGAGAATGAAGACCTATCTACAAGGAAGAAGTCTGTTTGGATTCATATCAGGAGATGAAGGGCTACCTACATTCAAAGCTAGAGGTCTACCCACCAAGGATGAGCAAGAGAGACTCAATCAATGGTGTGCAAAAGATGCCTTGGCAAGGTCATATCTTCTAAACTCTATTTCTGATTTCCTTTTACCACATATAAGGAATTGTAAGACTTCCCAAGAGACTTGGGAAACCTTGTCCAATTATTTCTCTTCCAACACAAGGGCTAGGAAGAATCAACTCTGGATAGAGTTCACAACCATAAGGAAGCAGCCCAAACAATCAGTCTCAGAGTATGTGACAAAGATCAAAGATGTGGCAGACCAACTAGCAAGCATTGGAGAAGAAATTGAAGAGGAGCAAATAGTCAGGCAAGTGACAAATGGACTCAAGGCAGATGACAAGTGGGAGAGTTTCACCACTGCAATGGACTTATACATGGATATGCATACCCCTGATCTTACAACCCTTATGGGCCAACTCTTCACACATGAAGCCAAGTTTACAAAATCAGGAGAATTAAAAGGTAACAATTCCTCTGCCCTTTATACTGATAAGAAGTCTAAGGATAAGGGTAAAGGTAAAAAGCTTGATGAAGAAGGATCCACCTCTCAAGCAAACTTTGCAGGGAGAGGTAGATCTTCAAGAGGAAGAGGCAGAGGAGGTAAGTCAGGTAGGGGGAGACCCTACAACTCATCACCTTGCAATATATGTGGTTTGTCTAACCATACTACAGATGAGTGCTACAAAAACTACAAGAACCAAAGAGGAAGAGGTTACCAAAGAGGAGGCTACTCTCAAGGAAGAGGCAGATTCAATCAACATCACCAAGGCTACAATGGATACAACAACCAATACAACAACAACTACAATCACAACAACAATGGTGGATACAGAAATAGAAGGGATTACAACAATTACACAGAGGAGCAAGATGACTCCTTACTGATTATGAACATGACCTCCAAGGAAAGTACAAATGATGACAACTTATTTTATATTGATTCAGGTTGCTCTAACCATGTAGCTGGAAATGTTGCATTGCTCTCTGATTTGGAAGAACCTAAAGGAAAGCATCAGGTACAAACAGGTGATGACACTAAACACTCTGTTATAAAAGTTGGTAATGTGAAGACATGTGATGGCAAACAGAATCTTCTGAGTAGAGTACTCTATGTACCTACAATCACCAAAAATCTTATGAGTGTTGGTCAGATTGTAGAGAAGGGATTGCAGGTCAGATTCACACAACATGGAGTTTATGTGGAGGACCCAAAAAACAGTTTCAAGAGGATAGCCAAGGGAGAAAAATCAGGTAGGTTATTTACCTTTGAGCTTGAAGATACAAAAAATATTGCTTTGTTCAACTACAAGGATCAAACCTTATCAGAATTAGAGATTTGGCACAAAAGACTTGGACACATAGGTGAGAGAACCATCAAGCAAATGTGCAGGGATCAATGTGTGCTTGGGATACCTAATGTATCCAAGCAACACATGATATATAAGTGTGGAGCATGTCAATTTGGTAAATCACACAGGTTGCCTTATTCAAAGAGAGGATTCATGCACCAAGACTACCTAGACTTGGTACACACAGATGTTTGGGGACCTAGCAAGGACCCTTCTATATCAGGATCAAGATACTATGTATCTTTTATTGATGACTATAGCAGGTGGACAATTTTATACTTTATGAAGGGTAAAGATGAAGTATTTAATTGTTTCAAAAAGTATCTTGCACTTGTTGAAAACCAGACAGGTAGAAGACTAAAGAAGTTAAGGTCAGATGGTGGAGGAGAGTATTTCTCCAATGACTTTGAAGAATTCTTGCAGGAAAAAGGCATCAAAAGGGAGATTACAACCAGATACTCACCTGAACAAAATGGTGTGGCAGAAAGAAGAAATAGACTTATTGTGGAAACAGCTAGGGCTATGCTCAATGAGAAGAAGTTACCAAATTATTTATGGGCAGAAGGAGTTTCTACTGCAACCTATCTCATAAACAGATTGCCATCCAAAACACTTAATGGTATGACACCCTATGAGGCTTGGCATGGTAAGAGACCATCTCTGGATCATTGTAAAATTTTTGGTTGCATAGCATATGTGCATATACCCTCACAGGTAAGAGGGAAATTAGACCCTAAAGCTGAAAAGTGTATCTTCATTGGTTATGATTTGAACCAGAAAGGGTACAGATTCTACAACCCCACAAACAAAGGCTTCAAGGTAAGCAGAGATGTCATCTTTGATGAGAATGATTCATGGTATGAAAATGAGTGCAGGAAGGTAAGTCTACCATATGATATAGATGAAGACTTTCCAAAGCTAATCAAGCAGGAATCAATCAAAGAAGAAGATTCAGAATCAGATGATGAAGACTCCATCAATCTTGAGGAGTTCAAAGCTTGGAAATCAAAAGGAAAGCTAAAGATGAAGGATATTCCAGAATCTTCAACTCAGGCTATGAGGAGGTCTCAAAGAGAAAGTAAGAAGCCAATTAGGTATGGTTATGATACTTCTCTTGTTACAAAGCATTCAGTATATCTTGCAAAGGATCTCTTGAGTGAAGAACCAGGTACCTATGAGGAAGCAATCAAAAAACCAGAATGGAAGGAAGCAATGGATGAAGAGATGGAAGCTCTTGAGGAGAGTGATACTTGGGAATTAGTACCCAAGAAAGAATCCATGAAGGTGATAGGATCCAGATGGATCTACAAGGTAAAGAGGAATTCAGATGGAACCATAAACAGGTATAAAGCCAGGTTGGTAGCCAAGGGTTTTGCACAAACCCAAGGCATAGATTATGAGGAAACATTTTCTCCTGTGGCCAAGATGCCAACTATCAGAGTTATGGTGAGTGTAGCTGCATCCAAGAATTGCAACATGTACCAATTGGATGTGAAGAATGCATTTCTGAATGGATGGATTTCAGAGGAAGTCTACATGTCACAACCACCTGGATATGAAGACCCAATTAAGGTAAATCATGTTTGCAAATTGAAGAAAGCTCTATATGGTTTGAAGCAGGCACCTAGAGCATGGAATTACAGATTGACCACCTACCTACAAGACCAAGGATTTGTAATGAGTAAAGCAGATACATCTTTGTTCATCAAAAAGACAAATTCAGAGGTAATCTATTTGTGTGTCTATGTTGATGACATCATTGTTACAGGGAATGATGTTCAAGGAATCAGACATATCAAGGCACAAATGATGAAGGAATTCAAGATCAATGATCTTGGATTATTAAAATATTTCTTAGGACTTGAGTTGATTTATACAGATACAGGTATATATATCACTCAAAAGAAGTATATACAGGATATGGTCAAGAAATTTGGTTTGCAGGAAGCTAAAGTATCAAACATTCCAATGGAAGTCAATCACAAGCTCAGTACACATGAAGGAGAAGAAATCAAGGACATTACAGGTTACCAAAGCATGGTAGGAAGTCTCAACTATGCTACCTTGACAAGACTTGATATATCTTATGGTGTTAGTGTACTTAGCCAATACATGCACAAACCCAGGGCACCTCATCTTGAGGCAGCTAAAAAAATCATTAAATATCTCAAGGGAACTCTGAACCATGGTTTGTATTATCCATATACATCAGATATTGACCTTAAGGTTTACTCAGATGCAGATTGGGCAGGTTGCAAGGATGACAGGAGAAGCACCTCAGGGTATATTTGTTTTGCAGGTGATAAAGCCATTTCTTGGTCATCCAAGAAACAGCCTACAGTAGCCTTATCATCTACTGAGGCAGAGTACAGAGGTTTGGCAATTGCTACCCAAGAAGCAATTTGGTTGAAGCTACTATATTCAGAGCTAGGACTATTCACAAGGTCACCAACCATATTTGGTGACAACACAAGTTCTTTACACCTTGCAGCTAATCCTGTTTATCATGCTAGAACAAAACACATAGAAGTTCATTACCACTATGTGAGGGAAAAATTGATTAGCAAAGAGATTGAATTAAGTTATGTTTCTACTCATTCTCAATGTGCAGATTTGCTTACAAAAGCATTGGATGGAAGTAAACTATGCAGGTTTAAATCCATGATTGGATTACAGGACATCATTGAAGACCAAAGATGAAGACTCAAGCAAGTGTTTGGCTTGAGGGGGAGCTGTTGGTGCATATCAAGCCTCAACACTTGGCTTGGACCCTTGAAGGATGATTTTACATAAAGCTTGGAACATGGAGTTTCAACTTGGATTTATTTTATTTGAAGAAAGAACCATAGGAACTCAAGTCTATGAGTTTTTAACTCTTCACTCATTGTAAAAGTCAATATGACTTGGCATGATTTATGTAATCAAACCGACTTGTAAAAGTCGTGGAAATTGATTGATAAATTTGATTGAGAGGTGGAGAGAATATCTCCCCATATGTAGAGGAGGTGAATGATTGAGGGAATATCTCAATCAATAATCTTTTAGGTACATGATTGTAGGAAAGTGGCAGCCAATCATCAATCAATCTTTACAAAGTAAAGAAAAAACTCGCGGGTCACTAGTTTTTTAGACCACCACCTTTTGACACAACTCCCGAGGCAGAAAATCCTTTGTAATTCAGTGTGTGTTTGAGCTAAGCCATAGCCAACACCTTATCATCTCAATTAGCCTTGCTTATCAAGCTAATGAGATTGTAAAATCATTCATATCAATAGAACATATACATTTTGTACTTCTGGTTTTTCTCTGTATCATCTTCTTCAAGTTTGTCAACTTCAGAGAGGCATATCTCAAGATTTACTGAACCAAAATCAATGATTCAAAGCTTGTTGGAATCAGCTCAAGGTCTTCTACAACACTACAAAGTTTGAAGATTTTTCATTCAGCCAATTGTGAGAAAAGTCAATCGAAGCAGTCACTGGTATTTCTGTGTGTAGCTCCTAAAATGTCGGGATCATCTCTGATTTTGCTAAAGATCATTCTCAGTGCATAGTTTGTCAATTGAAGTGATTTAACTTGCAATCAATAGCTTGTTAAGTTAATTTAATACTCTCAAAAGGAATTTGGTCAATTGTAAGTGTGCTGGACACACTGAGCATTAGACTGAGCAGGTGTCAAGACAAATTTAGCAAGTTTTTCTCAGATTTTTGAAGTCTCAACCATCTGTTTTGATTTGATCATTGCACAAAGAGTTTGCAAAGTACATATGTGATTTCTTTGCATCATTTGGGATCTAAACAAGTCTACAACACATATTTGAAGCAAAGTGTAGCTGGAGTCAAGCAGGTTTAGCAGCTCCAACTCCATCTTCTGAGTGTCTCCTACCATCACCTCTTACATTGGTCATCCAAGAAACAACCTACAGTGGCTCTATCATCTACTGAGGCAGAATACAGAGGGCTAGCCAATGCTACTCAAGAAGCCATATGGTTGAAGCTACTATATTCAGAATTAGGCCTATACACAAGGCCACCTATCATATTTGGTGATAACACAAGTTCACTTCACCTAGCAGCTAATCCTGTGTATCATGCTAGGACAAAACACATAGAGGTTCATTACCACTATGTGAGAGAGAAATTACTTAGTAAAGAAATCCAATTATCATATGTATCTACTAATATACAATGTGCAGATTTGCTTACAAAAGCTCTGGATGGAAGCAAGCTATGCAGGTTTAAATCCATGATTGGATTACAGGATATCATTGAAGACTAGAGATGAAGACTTGAGCCAAAGTGTTTGGCTTGAGGGGGAGCTGTTGGTGCAAACAAGCCTTCACACTTGGCTTTGTCTTGTACCTTGAAGAGCATTGGATATCAACCTTGAAGATTTTTACAAGAGCTTGGAGTAATTCATGAAGACTTCATTTGAAGGAAGACCATAGGAACACATGCCTATGCTTAGTTATCTTTTTTTACTTCATGTAAAAGTCAATATGACTTAACTCACTTTATGTAATCATACCTACCTTCAAAAGTCGTGGAATTTGAAAGGTATGAATGGAGAGAATATCTTCATGTGATTAGATGAGAGATTTGAGGGAGCCTACATTTGAATTTGAAATTCAAACTCTCTTCAAACTCTTATAAAAGACTATGAAAAAGTCGCGGGTCTTGTGGCTCACTTCCCGAGACAATCCCAAGCAATACATTGAGTGTGTGAGAGCTACTATTGAGCCTACACCTCTGAGTACCATTGGGCATTACATATCTTGCCAATGGGAATGTACATTTGATAGATTCAATACATATACTCATAGTCATTATCTCTGTGTTTTCTCTGAGTGACCATCTTCAAATCTGTCAACTTCAACAGGGCATATCTGAAGATCTACTCAACCAAATTGAATGATCCAAGGCTCATTGGAACCAGCTCAAAGCATTCTACAACACTACAAAATTTCAAGTCATTCTATTCAGCCATTTGGGAGAAATTGCAATCGAGGCAGTCATTGGTATTTTTCTGTGTAGTTCCTAAAAAGTCGGGGGTGTCTCTGATTTTGCTAAAGATCATTCTCAGTGTATAGTTTGTTAATTGGAGTGATTTAACTTGCTAATGGTAGCTTGTTAAGTTAATTTAATACTCCTAGAAGGAATTAATCCAATTGCAAGTGTGCTGGTCACACTGAGCTTAGGACTGAGCAGGTGTCATTACAGGAATAGAAAGTTTTTTGGACTTGTGAAGGTTCAAAATCATCTGTTTTGATTTGATCATTACACAATTGATTTGTAAAGCACATATATAGTTTCTTGGTGTCATTCGGAAGCTTGAGGAGTCTCCTAAGTATATCTGAAGAGAAAGGAGGGCAGGTGTGAAGCAGGATTTGCAGCACCATCTTGATCTTCTAACTGTATCCAGCCATCACATCCAACATGTCTCTCTATCTATCTCTATTTATCTCTCTCTATCTATATGTCTCTCTATCTATCTCTATCTATCTCTCTATCTATCTGTCTCTCTCTCTCT
>CM035418.1:41301418-41361418 GCA_020310875.1 Ceratopteris richardii
GAGATTTCAATTATTCATGTATGTGGGCTTGCTTAAGTGATTTCTAGACTTTTAACACCCCCTCTAGCTCAACTATCTTGAGAAAGTCTCTTATGCCACACTTCAAGCTTATTTAGGTTTTGCGACCCACGATTCATTAGAGTTATGTTCTTCATTTCTCCTACTTCAAACATAAAGAGTCTACTATGCTTCTCACCTCTTGCTATCTTCTTGAAGCCTTGACATGGGTCTTCCACAAAAGCTCCATGTTGGGTGAACCTAACTTGCAAGCCTTCTTCAACTATTTGTATGACACTTATTAGGTTTTTAGTGATAGTGGGTGCATAGAAAACCTTAATATGAATATCTGTCTTGCCATTGAAAGATTTTACATTACCAATCTTCTCCACGTTGTCATTGCTATCATCCCCTCTTTGTACTTGATGCTTATGCTTTGGATTCTCCAAGTTAGATACAATAGAAACATTGCCTTTTTTTACTTCCTTTTGACTCACATTCCTTAGAATCAATGAATCTTCATGTGATTGATCTTGTGAGTAGGTTTTGAAGTCGCATCTATTGTGATATTAAATATCTATCCTCCTCCATCTCTAACATTGCCAAATCCACCTCTACCACCTTCTTTCTGAGTCCTTCCAATGAGCCACTAATTTAGAATGCTATAGTTGCTCTTTTTATGGATGGCAAAAGGTTGAACATCATGTGCTTTTGACTTGTCAAACTTTTCTCCTTTCTTCTTCCCTTTCCAATTGCTCTTGCCTAAATACTTGGCTTGGTAAGCTCCTCATCATCATCTTCCTTTTTCTTTCCTTTGTGATCCCTATCTTTCTTTTCTACATGAAGATCACGTGTTCAATTACCTTGATAAGATTTAACTTCCTTCATATCATTTTTTGCATCATGATTGAAGATTCAAGGAATATATTGAAATTACGAGTTTGTACATCCATGATGAGATCATATGAAGTTGTGAAGGATTTCCTTTGCTTGTCATTTTTTATTCCATTAAGAATTTGTTTCATGATGGCCTCTTCTTCAACCAACTCTCCAATTGAAGCTAATTGATCTACAACCTCTTTGAATTTGGTGAGAATCTATATGATAGTTTGATTTGGTGTCATCTCCATCTCATTGAGCTCATTCCATAGATGGTTCTTCCTATCTTTGGTGCTAGTAAGAGAAGAAGGCCTCAAGTGCATCTGAAGTCTCTTGAACTATTTTGCATCCATCAATATGTGGTGACAAAAAAAAATAGATATATATTTTAAGATGTATGAACTCGCTTGAGCATCTCTTGCACACCAAAGTGTGAGCTTCTCAGTCTTCTCTTTTGTAGTTCCTCGTTTGGAACTAAGAATAGGCATAACTTCTTCACCTGCTATAGTTACATAGAGATTTCTACCTTGCAATTAAGCTTCCATTCTTATTTGTCAAGTAGCATAGTTTCTCCTATCAAGATTCTCAATCGTTGAGGGAAAACCATCACCCATCATGATATAACTCTGATACGAGAGTGAATACTTGGAGAATCTTGAGTAGTAGAAATCTATGCTTCAAGAGGATGAAGTTTGGTACAACCAACCAGCACAAGACAAGCCTTTTTTTTTTAAGAGCCTAATATATATTATGAGCTTCAAATGGATGTGATAAAACACCCTATGTGCTTTTGAAGATTAAGGATAAAACGTTAATTCAAAACAGATAGTCTTGCACATTGAATAGTTCAAAGAACTCGCTATTTATTGATGAATCATGCAACTTGTAATGTTGAGTGCTCCGAGCCTAATCACATTTGGGTAAATTCCTTTTGGAGGATAATGCCTTATAGGCTTAAGATGTTATAATGTTCACAAATACAATTTATAAGCAAGATATGATTCAACCATAAGTTTAACATTGAACAAATGTATGCTTGATGTTTCAGGGATGTTCAAAGATTGACCCTGCAAGCTTAGAAGCTGTATTTTTCACAATCTACGAAAGACAATGCTATGCAAATTTTCACACACAATGTAGACCTAGAACCTTTCAAATCAGGCCTTATTCACCAGCATTGGATCTCTCAGTGAGATCCATGCTCTACAAGTGGACAAGTCTTGGAGAAGATGATGCAAGAAAGTAAATCTATATTGATCTAACATACTGTACAACTTCTTGTAAGTCTTTATTTAGAATTTTTGTGAAGTCAACCTCTTCTTTACAATGTTTTTGAACTCAAAATAGCCCACTAGATAACTAGTTGACATCAATTTCTCTTTACTTTAACATAGGAAATGAAAAATCAGATTCAAAAAGTGACTAGGTAGTTTGTTTGGTACTTCACTCAACACTAGTCTCAAGCTTCTGGAATTTGGGGCTTCCCATCTTTTTCCTTTAGCAAGAATAAATTTATAAAGACATGATTTTCTACATGCATAAAGAAACCTCATAAGAACCCATAAATGATCATAAACATTAACAATAATAAACATTCTCAAGGAATTTCCTAACACTAAGGAGTCACTTCAATGGATGCATTTAAGTCCTTCTCAAGCAGAACGAAGTCTTGATGTCCTAACATGGTGAGAGGGCATCCCCTTTTGCACCTTCTAAATGTGCACATGAATCTCTTGATCATGAAAAAAGAAAGAAGTTCTCATAATAAAGTGGAGTAACCTATGATGAGTGAGTCTTAAAGATTCCTTATCGTGATATAGAAGATAGTCATATATTTATTGGGAATCTTGGAAATTTCCCATAACAACTCGCAAGGAAATCGGGTGATAAGCAATCAGAACATGGAAAAAAAGCCCACTTTATAGACGTAGGCACACATGTGAAGCACATATGAAGGTTGCCCCTTTCGCTTCCAAAGCCAACAATCACTCTTATCCGAGGTTGGACCTTTTAGCAAAGACAAATCATCTCATACAAAATATTTACCCTCTTATAGTAACAATTGTTTCACACCATCTTTACAAAGCACTCAAGCAAGACAACCCCCTCCACTTCCTCTATGGGTGAGTAGATATCATCCCCCCCACATGTAGTTCAAAACCAAGTTGTGAGGTTGAATTGGGCGAGTAGCTACAAATCTGAGAAGGTAAGGCAGCAAGTTTTCCTACACTTCATGGGGGTGAGAGTGACTTGGAAAAGGTCTGCATGGCCAAGGGGAGTATATCCTGAGCTCTACAAGGTGTAAAAATCCCATAAAAAAGAAGCTAAGAGTATCAAGAAATGTGGTATTCTACGAAGAACAAAATCTGGTTAGCACAAATTTGAGTGGCCCCTCCACTTCAAGTCCATCAAGGAGTGCTTCAGGTCCATCAAAGAGTGCTTCGTTAGTTAAAAAAAAAGATAAGGAAGGTTAAATCAGTTCAAAATGGATCCAGAACCAATCTGATAAGGGTAATATGGTAGGAGACTTCCATTCTAGTAAGGATGAGGATAATTTTGAACTAGTGACTCTAAACGTGAAACAAGAGAAGGATTGGAGGAAGTATTTTACCATAGAGAGGAGGTCAAAGAGGGTTAAACACCCTATTCAAAGGCCAACATATGAAACATTCATTGCTAGACATTATTGTTCTATGTCCCCAGTTTTGAAGGATTAGGATCCATCCTCACATGAAGAATGTTTTCAAGACAATGTATGGATAGATGCTATGAGAGAAGAGATGGATGCTCTGCATGAGAATCAAACCTCGGATCAAGAACCTAGGCAAGTTGACATGAAAGTGTTCACAAATATGTGGGTCTACAAGATCAGAAGAAAATTTCAAGGATCCACAGCGAGGTATAAAGCTAGACTTGTAGCTAATGGTTTTACCCAAAAACATAGGATAGATAACAAAGAGACATTTAGTCCTATTGAAAATCAAGGTAATATTGGCAAAGGAATTCAAAATTTCAAATAGTTATGTGCTAAATTACCTCTTACACATTGAGATTGTGTATGCCAAGGAGGGTTTGTATCTTATGCAAATGAAATACTTACTTGACTTTTTATACACATTTTGTATGAATGCTTGTAAGCCATTGAGATAGCCAATAGACTAAAATGTCAAGTTGAGCATAGATCAAGGTGATAATCTTAAAGAAGAGCATGTGTGGAAAAGTTTTATTGGTTCTTCAAATTATACTACCATTACTAGACAAGATCTATCGTATAGTGTTGGAGTGCTCTGACAATTCACACATGCACCCACAATTGATCACTTGAATGCAAGTAGGAGGATGCTATTGTGCATTAGACATAGAATTAGTGAAGGCATCCACTATGTATATGACTCCAATTATGAACTAAAGGGTTATGTAGATGTTGATTGGACTTGCTCCAAGGATGATAGAAGGAGTAGCTTAGGATACGTAGTGATATTTAGGAAGATTTGTGTATTGAGGATGTCAAAGAAACAATCCATATTGAAATTGTCTTCCACATATGCAAAATCTAGGAATCTTGCTTATCACCCATGTGAGGTAATGTAGTTTAAAAAACTCTTAAGAGATTTAAATATTTAGTTTTGCATTGTTCCATTGCTTGGAGATAATATCTAAAGTATCTACCTTGTAAATAATCCAATGTTCTATGCTAAGCCTATAGAAGTGCATTATCACTTCATAAGAGAAAAGATTGTGGATAAGTAGGTAGATCAAAGGCGTGGTAGGCATGAAGAAACAACCCATCACACTTGAAGAAAGGGAATTGAATACAAGATACTCTCCTCAATTGAATGGTATCGCAGAAGGGAGGAACAAAAACCTAGTTGGATTAGTAAGAATTATTCTTGAAGAGAAGAAGCTACCACGTTACTTATTGGTAGAATCAATATCAACTCTTGTCTACATAGTGAAAACAATTCCATCCAAATCTCATCAAGGTATGACCCCTTCTGAAGCTTCGAATGGTAGAAAACCAAGTCTAGGCCATTGCATGGTTTTTGGTTGTTTAGAATTTGTGCATGTACCTTACAAATTAGAGAAAAATAGATAAAAGGGCATCCAAGACTGTATTCATTAGCTATGAACCAACTCAGATCGGTGACAAGTTTTACAATCCATTCACAAAGAAATCTACCACAAGCATGGATGTTGTATTTGAAGAACTAGATCATGGTCAGGGGACAAAAAAAAGGTAAACTTACCCTATGATCGTGATTCACATTTTCATCCATTAGCTAGCAAACATAATACACAAGTGAAGGACTCAATAAGTGAATCACATGATGATAAAGGTGAGAAGCTAAAAGCTCTCAAAATCAAGAGGAAAGTCCAAAATGCAAGAATGTGAAGAATTCTCCAAACACACTCCTTGAAGGTCAACAAGGAAGAGAAAGCAACCTGAAGGTATGGATATGACTCTAGATTTGTAACAAAACATTCTTTTTATTTGGGCAAAGACTCAAGTTCGGAGATACCTCAACCTATGAATAAGCTAAGGGTAATCCTAATTTGGAGAAGCCATGAAAGAGGAAATATAAGCTCTAAAGGAAATGGAGACATGATAGTTCTCCCAATGCAAACCAAGAAGATGGTAATAGGGTGCAGATGATTACCACTATCACGACTTTACGTGATATAAGCTAAGGGTAATCCTAATTGGGAGAAGCCATGAAAGAGGAAATATAAGCTCTAAAGGAAATGGAGACATGATAGTTCTCCCAATGCAAACCAAGAAGATGGTAATAGGGTTGCGAGGATTACCACTATCATTACTTTGCTTAGTGTAAATTCAAGGAATTGGAAGCTACTTCAACTTTATGTGAAGAAACCTTTTCACAATGGGTGGGTGGTGAAAAGATAGACATGTCACAACCCCTAGCTTTTGAAAACCCTAATTATACTTTCTATAAATTGAGGCTCAAAAAGGCATTGTATGGATTAAAACATCTCCTATAATTTAGAACTTCAAAGTGAGTCAATGGCCATATAAGAAAGAAGAAAAGAAAAGCCCTTAAGTGTAGTAGTGATGAAGCTACTTCAAATCCTATATCAAGGGCTAGTTTGTTATGGATACTAGTATGGATATTATCTGTTATGTCAACTTTTATGATAGTAAGTGCAGGGCTTTACAAGGATGTCGAAGGAGTACCTAAAAGTCTTTGGAAACAGAGGGTTCCATTGGATGAAGAAGCTAGAATAGTAAAAATGAAATTTTGCAAAGTAAGTCATAAAGTAGCTGAAACAAAGATACAAAAGATGGAGTATGGAGGAGATTATATTTTAATGAAGGATTTAGGGTGGCTCTATCACATGGTCAGTATGCCAAAAAAGAAGACAAAACAAATGAAGTGCAGTACAATTGGAGATTATGGAGGGGTTCCTTTTAGTAAGTTATGGATCACCTGGAACTTGCAAAAGTTGTCTAGGTTATACATAGCCTTCTCATATCATTTTGCTGAAGTTTTAGTAGTTTTTTTATCCATTTCATGCTTTTTCCTTGAATTTTAAGAAATCTACCAACCCTTTCATAGCCATTTACATAAGCACATTTTTTAGAATTTTTTTGGGAGTTTTTCGAGCATTTTTTCATCTTTTTCAATGCCGTTTTCTTAATTAAATGAACATATAAAAGAAGCTATCTGTGATTTTGAGTGGGAAAGTGGCCTACAAATTTTAGGAAATTTTTTGGGAATTTTTCTTGATTTTTTTTGCATTTTTTTATTTTTTTTGGATTTTCTTAGCATTTTTCTTTTTAATTTCAGGGTATTTTCCCCAAAAAAAGGCTCCCTAGAGGCTAAATTTATTTAAAAAAAAAAAACCCTCCATCTCTCTCTCTCTCTCTCTCTCCCCCAAATAATCCCCCAACACTACTCTAACAAAATTTAATTAATAAAGTTAACAACTATACAAGTGAATAGAAATAGTATCCATGGAACCCTCGAATCCCATAGAGTAAGGGTTGCTTAAAACTTGCTGGAAAAAATTTCAAAGAAGGTGATTAGATTTGACAAAATTCACATGGCTAGGAGAGTGTAATATGAAGAATGGTGTTTGTTATGAAGCAGACCAATTGCTTGGGATGGCTCAAGGATTCATCTCCTTAATGGTCATGACTCCCCTCATTAGGAGGGTCTAAGATGGCACAATGAAAAGGGCCTTGATAAATTTTCGAGATTCAAGATGAATGTGGATTTTCACATCACACTTAATAGGAGATGATGTCCAGATTAGTCAAGTCTTAGGTGGGATATCAAGTTCCAATCGATTTCCCATCCCCTCATCAAGGTTAAGAAGCTGATTTTTATGTGCCAAATGCTCCACTAGGGAATTTGGATCAATGTAAAAGCTATCAAAAGTTATGAAGCCCCTCCACCTTGTAAATATTGCCTTCATGGCAACAAGGAATTGGGACACCTCTTCTTTTTGTGCCGCACTTCAATGTTAGTTTGGTAGGTCCTTGTGAGAATCATGTGGCTACAAGGACAAATGAACTAGAAGCAAGTGCTATTGGGTGAAGCCAATGGTTGATCCTTTGCACTTTGGATTAGATTATCTCCAAAATTGGATTATCTCTGAAATTACAATTAGAAATGGATGAATGGTGGGTTGGTGCAATCAAGTTGCATGTGAGAATAATTAAGTACTAAAGTGATTATTTTTATAGAAAGACATTCAAAAGTTTATTCAAAGAAAAGAGTCAAGTGGATTGATAACTCTTTAGCATTGTGGAAAGATTAAGATTAAGTACCATTCTAGTGGAGACATAAAGAACTAAAATGAAGTTTTGGTATAGTTGAGGGTGAAAATTATAAGTAACCTCTCGTAAGTTGCATGCAAACTCGAGGTATAAGAGGATGGATAGCTAAAACTGAGGTTTGACAAACTCCTTGACAAAACGTTAATCTGTCTAATTGACATGATTTTCTTCTCCTATGACTTGGAATCCTATACTTCCAATAAAATTGATAAATATGCACCTGTACATTACATGAAGAGCTTAGAAATAATGAAAAATTAGTTTCTTGTCACTTAGATTATGCATATTCCATCAATCATACAACTCTACGAGATGAATGCATAAAAAGATGAGAAGCTCTTCTCATGAGGAAATAGTTTATTTTTGATGTGTATGTCATTAAGTTTAAAAGCGCAATCACAAAGATTCTAGAAACCATATCACAGCTTGGAGTTTCAAAGACATAACTTACTACTTGGTGATTTTCAAGGAGATTATTGTTTTAACCATTATTTTTAAAATAAAAATTTCATGAGCTTAAGATTTATATTTTACAACATATTCTTTATCTTCATGTTCTATTCTTTCCAAGAAATAAAGTAACACTTGACACATGGAACACTCAAAAGGTGCGAAAGTCTCATTATCAAGCCCACACAAGCTTCCTTAGGTGTAGGAAAAAAGGAGTGAAAAAAACTCATCCATTAAAGAAGCTTTTCTTTAGAAGAAATACAAAGAATTATATGCCAAATATTATTAAAAAACTAGAACTATAGACATCATGGCATTTAAATATCAATATAGGGAACAAATGAACTTTTAATACAAAAGCATGAATAAATACAAGAGGAATGACATGTCATTCTAACAAGTAGATAAATGGACAAAGATCAAATCAATAGTTCTTTTGCCATCCATGAATCCTCAAGGAAATGGAAATTGCATAAGAAATAAATAAAAAATCTAAACTCATAAAATGAATATAGGACATGAACGATTAAGAAATCGGCTCCTTGAAAAATCTAGGATGGGCCTAGTCGCTTGAATCCTTCATATATCAAAGTCGTAGGAAAGATAAACATAGTTTGCTTATTTATTTTGTCAATATCTATGAATCATGGGAAAGGGAACTGCATAAGGAACAAATAAAAGAACTCAATTTATCAAAAGAATCTAAGATATTAACGATTCGAGTGACTAGGCTCGTATGAAAATCTTAGATGGGCCTAATCGCTCGAATAGGTCATATGTCAAAATCATAAAAAATATCAAGATATTTTGGTTATTTCTTGTGTTAATATATGTGAATGATTATGGTAAAGGGAATTGCATAAGGAAAAAACTCCATTCATGAAATAAATTTAGGACATGAACAATTCAATACTCTTTGGATGGGCCTAGTCGATTGAATTGGTCATGTCTCAAAGGTGGACCACAATTGCAAGCATAATGATTCTAAACATACCTTAACCGCATCCTCATATTCAATCAATCGTCCCCTATCAATACTAGTGGGCCTTTGTCGTCAACTACTTCCACAAAAGAATATCCTCTTCCAAAAGAATATATTTCAAGCTCTTTCTATCACTTCTCAAAATTTTCATATCAATGTGTTGGATTCTATTCAAGGGCCCTCTCAAAGTACCTATATAGTTCTTTGGAAGAATCCTTGATTGTATCATTTGACAAGGACAAACCAAGATTGATAAACTCCTGTTTGCTAAAATATTCACCATTAATAAACTTCCTTGCATTTTCTTCAAATTCATCTACTACTACAAGGAAATAGTCTTCTCTTAGATTCTAAGGCTTTTGTATGAAATTTAGAGGAACAACGTCTTTTTAAGGGATAAAATAATATATAAAGCATGTGAGAAGAAGTGACTTTCTAAGACATTAACATCTTCTATTGGCTCTCTTGTGGTTTTCTCTACTCTAAAAGGTTTGCCATCAAATTTTCTTACCTCTTCTAATTCTACTTCAAGGTTGATGTCTTCAACAATTTCCTTTACATCAATATCAGAGTTGAG
This sequence comes from Ceratopteris richardii, assembly GCA_020310875.1. NCBI lineage: Eukaryota > Viridiplantae > Streptophyta > Polypodiopsida > Polypodiales > Pteridaceae > Ceratopteris > Ceratopteris richardii. The sequence goes on from CM035418.1 coordinate 41,311,106, forward strand.
TTGTTCTGAATAGAAAGTTCTAATGATGTTTTGCCCTCTTCAACGAGGTCCTTTTGTTCAACTATGTCACTAGATATATAATCAAGAGAAATAAAGAAGTACATATTCACTAGAAGTAAATAAAAACCAGCTTCACGGTGTGGGAAAAAATCCATCTTGCTAGGAATGGGGGAAGCCTTTCTACACTTTCTTGTAATTATGGGGAAAACCTTCAAAATCAAATGAAGAGTTGAAAAACTTCATAAAATCATGAAAGTGACTAGGTGACAAATTCTCTTCGACCATGAAATCAAGAAGTTCCTTAGATGGACAATTGTGAGTTAAGAAGTTTCTCCTCCACTTAATGAACTTAAGGTTAATAAAGTTACATCCAAGGACAACATATGCAAGAAAATAGAGGCATTCAAAGCAACCAATTGTGTTATCCAACCATGCTTGTTTCCAACTGACATGGTTTTGTAGCTTCAAAACTCTTGCAAGATCTTGCTAAACCAATAATCTCTTGCCACAAGAGAAGAAGAGGTGGCCAATGTATTCTTTAGACATGTAGAAATTCTTACACCAATGGGGGCCTGAGAAACTTTTCCAACTTTGGTATTGGTCCAAATTTGCTAGTGAAGAACTTGCGACATAAGAACCCACTTTTTCTTATCAATGAGTGGGTGTCACAAGTCTGCAAACTTCAAGTGCCATCTAATAATAGGCCGATTGAGACCCACCTATTGTTGGGATCCTTATGCCAATCCAACTACTTAAATTTTTCTCCTTTATCAATTTTTTGATCCTTGATCCCTGCTAGCCCCTCCATGCAAGGGATATTATGAATGAGCATTGAGTGCAACTTAGAGATCCTCCACAAACCAAATCTATGCCTCAAAATGCATCATTTTGCATGGTCAATTCTAGTTGCAAAGTCTCTAACCTATTCCAATGTTTTCACTCTTGATTATAGAGATCTTTTCAAACACAAGATCCTTTATTCCATAGATTTTTTGCCCTTTGGTGGTCTATGGAGTCAAATCCTTTGATTCCCCTCATTGAAAACCACATACTATGGGAAAAACACAATGAAAAAAATCTTGCACAATGAGAAAACCAAGTTTGACCCTGTAGTAGTCACCAAAAAGGGGAAAAGTTTAGAGTACAAGGATTACCTTACTTCTATGGAAGGAGATCCATTAAGGTACGAGCATATTTTTTTCATAGAATCAACTAAGCCTGTGATACTTTCGAGATGCACCCATGCTTTGATCATCCATTTGCGGGCCATTTAAACAGCCATCTTGACAATGTCCAAAATGCCCATCCTACCGTTGTCTTCTTGGTTTGTTCATATATTCCATTTGCCCTTGGGCATACCAATTATGTTGGGATCCCTTGTTAAAAGGAAGTTTCTACACAATCTTCCCAATTTTGCTAAGTCTTTGTCTTCCGGTCTCCAAGATGCAAAAAGTAAATCATAGACACAAGGGAAAAGGTATTAGTCAGCATAGCATGCCCCACTAGGTTGATATTCATTACTTTCTAGAAGGCAAATTTATGCTCATATTTAGTGATATAGAAATTCCATATCAGCCCTAGAGACACTTCTTAACCCATTGGTATTCACAATAATTTAATGATTTGTCTTCTATCGAGCACTAAAAAAAACTGGTTTATTAAGGATTGTTGGGTGGTCCCTCCAGTTGCCTTGAAAGCGGTCTTAGAGTGGTTAACTCTAAAATGCATAGCAATGTAGAAGATGTTAAGGCAATACCAAAGGGTTTCAATACTAGTGTTATAGTTACGAAGAAAAGAAATCATGTCATTTACAAAGAGCCTCAATAACATGGGGTTCTTTTCTTTTAATTGAAGTCCGCGAGAGTAGTGCACACCGAAATTCCCTTAAATAAGAAAAGAAAAAAGAAGAACATCGATTTCTAGCCTTGGAGATGAAACAATCCCTGAATCTTCCCAAGTTGGGCGTGACATTTTACCAGGCAGCTTAGGACATTAGTGGCAATAGAAAATAAAAGTCGAGCAAGGGGGCATTTTTTTCTAATCAACCTTTTAAAACTAGATCACATATGAGATTTGGGTGTTTATGTTAATATGTTGTGGAGGTGATCGTAATCTAGGTGCATTGGGTCCAGTTGTGGCATATGCAAAATGTATGAAGCTATTGAGTGTTGGAAGGTTTATGTGAACAAAATGTGAAGGTGAAGGTGAAGTTGGGTATGGAGAGGAGAGATGTGATGATTTGATTATGGGAAGAAGAGCATATGAATGCAAGATTAATCCATGAACATGAATGATGAGAATAAAAGAAAACCATACACATGAATCGATTTCGAAAGGAAGAATCGTCCAAAAATGGAGCTTCTTATACACTTTCAAAAATTTAATTCATATGCATGGGTTGTTGTGGATAGTATGTATGCATGATGAGAACAAACGAAAACCATACTTATGAATCGATTTCGAAAGGAACAATGGTCCAAGAAAATGGAGCTTCCTATACACTTTCAAAATTGAAACATATGCATGTGTGTTTATGGATAGCATGAATGCATGTGGGTCATGATTTATAAATAAATAAAAACTTATTCTCTCAATCTCAATGGATAACCCTCACTGGGTCAACGCAAGATTGCGCAGCCTTCGTACACATAGAAAGATATAGAAGGAGACGTAAAAACACATAAGAGGCTAAGAGACAAGAGACATGAATTAAAAGATATTGTAATGAAATACATGTACATGAGTGTTGTGATATGTCAAGCTAAGCATTCTACTGCTCAAAGGCTTCTCCACGACCCTCCAACCATGATAGTTCAACCAAATGTCACACGTAAGAGGATAGGTTCCAACTCATTGACCCTATATCTTTCTAGGAGCATAATGTGTATCTAAAGAAGTCTAAAACTCATAAAACCAAATAGAAATCACTCACATGCTCCACTAAGGGTGAGCAAAGATGAGAAACCATTGGGTTTATGAGTGTATCCTAGATAGGAAGTCTAAGTTAAAATTGATTCTAGGAACTATGCTCTTAGTAACCCACCTTGGATCCTCACACGCTCAAGTGAGGGTGATCATCTCAAGGAAACCATGTGCTATCAAAGGCCCTATGGAATCCTAACAATGATGTTCTATGAATTTGGAGGGGGTTTTGTATAGTTTTTTGAATGAATTTGGGCCCTTCCATCTAGAGAAATTATCCCTCAACCCTAAGATCAACTACTTTTTATTACAACTATTGGATGTATGAAATGGATGGCTATGATTGGTTGTTTATATGAAATCTAGGCCAAATAGGGGAAAACATTGGTGCCTTCATTCTCCACCATTGGATCTGGGGACGATTTAGACCGTCGGATCAGTGCTGACATCAATTTGGATAAGATAAGCTCTTATTTTTCAAAGAACTTTGCATTATTAATCTTTGTTCATGAAAATAAGCTTATCCAATGAAAACATTCGTGGATTCTCCTTGCTTTAAGCTTTAATGCATCTCCAGCCTTGAATGTGAGCTCATTGTGATCATACAATATGGTTCAATCATTATTTTCCATGTGGTAGTCCTTTGAGCTTTTAGTTTGCTTATTCAATAAAACTGCATTGACCTTTAAAATTGGATTTTGTGCTCTTTGACCATCTAAGTATCCTTTGATGAAGTTGAAAATTTCTAGGGCTATTTTTTGAAAGGTTTCCTTTAGGAATATGTAGAGAAAACTCCCATCTCAATCTCCCTTATACAAGTTTGACTACATTTGAAAGCTTGCAAGGTGGCATTAAAGTATCTAGGAAGCTTTGATAGCCTTGAAAAGTTTTACAAATGTGTAGCAATATGTGATCTTTATACAAACCACACCATATAACTAACAAAAATTCCTATACAAGATTTTTTAGGGTCTAAGTGGAAAAATTACATTTTTACAAAATGCACATGGCATATCTATGTGCTAGAAACTCCATTTATATGTGAAATTTAGGCAATAGGATACCTTTGATAGGCTTCACAAGTATATGAGTTTTCATGTGATTTAGTGAAATTTAAATCGTTGCCCTAACTTCCAAATTTGACCAGCATTGACTACTACCCAAGATTTGCTTGATTTCTTCCAAAGCTTGCATGTGAACTGCCTTTGACATCCTTGATGCATTTTCGACTTCTCAATAGATTCTATTTACCTTCACCGAATGTGTTTCCTGTAGGCCTTCATGAGTGAGAGAGGAGAGAAAATCTTGACTACGTTGGCCCCCACTAAACCTACGATTCCACCGGAAGCACCACTATGGTCTCTCTGAAAAACAAAAATTTCTAGGGATCAAATTCTTTTATAGGCAACATAAGAAACATGGAAGAAAAAGTTGATCATATGCATGAATGAGTAGTCAACCGGACATAAAGAAAAATTTGCATGAAAGATAGAATTGAAACAAGCAACATGAATATGCATGAACAAATAAGCAATATATATGCAAATGAACAAGCAACATTGACAACATGTACAGAAATAAAATAAACAAGCCTCAATATGCAGTGGAAGTGCATGTATTGAGTCGTTTTAGGCATCAATTGCTCTCACCTTGAAGAGACATTTATTCCTTTTTCATAAAACAATCGACCTTAAATACAATTATAAACAAAGATTTAGAATTTTCAAGAGACATCTTTCATCTTCAGCTTATTTTAAATCAACTTCTTTCCTACATAACTATGGATATTTTGTTTCTCTACTTACAACCAAGGAAGTCTAAGTAGACTCTACTAGTGCATAAACCTACCCATATAGCCTATGCTTTATTTGTGTATGCCTCCTTAGCTTCCTTTGTCTGGCTCTCTCTCTCTCTCTTTATGATGATTGAGTGACTTTAAGGTTATGCTCACTTTTTCGAGGGGGGAGGGGGGGGGGGGGAGGGGAACTTCTTGGAAACATGTAGCAGCTTATCTGTTTTTTGAAGACGGGAAAAAAGTAAACCCCGATTCAAGGTACAAAAACTTTTGATGATGGAGAATAGTCATTTAAACTCTCATACAAGTGCTATGAGGTGGACTAAGGATGTAGAAACATGCAATAAGAGGAGCTAGGACTTCAACAATTATGCTTTCGATACAAGATACATATGCATGTTTATATATGAAAGTCATGTTACCAAAATAAACCTCCAAGTCTACATGCCCTATCTTTCCATAATCCTAGATTATAATCGATTTCTCAAATTTATCTCCCTCTACTGGGAAAACAAACTCATCATTTCTACCAATTGTCTCATTCATGAATGTATGTCCTATGTTTTTCTTATCTTGAAGAATTGGATCATTTTTCAAATCAATAATTTTTTCATTACTTCCTTCGGTAATGGTTGAGCTATGGGTTTTTTTGTCTGCAATTTTGTACTTTGTTTCAACTAAGGCATCGTGTGTTTGGTTTAATCTTGAGCACTTGTCAACATTGAGAGCATACTCTTGGATTAGAGCATATTCATCCAGGAAAGAAAGAGGAATAATGTGGGAATTAGAATTTTGCTAAAGACATAACTTTAACTCCTTGAGCATAGAGAAACAATGAGATGTCTCAATCACATGCTCAATGTTCTCATCATGTTCCATGATTTTGTTGGTTTTATACTATTTTTGGGTTTTTTGGATAAAGGACTTGGATACTTGACTCTTATCAAGGAAATCTAATATAGAATGTGGGAAACAAAGTGACAAACTATTGTACATACTAATTGGTCGTGATATGTCAAACCAATGTCCATTGTTGTGCTCAACAATGGATTCTATTCCAAATTTTGATCATATGTTGCTCCGAACATTAATTGAGGTGCACAATTACTACAAACATGCTCATGACTCTGAGTAACAATAGGATTCTTTCTAATTGATGATCGATTCCTAGGATGATTCACTTCTATTGTCATGACTTGAAGTGATTGCATTCCATCCTTAGACCTAATTGTAGCATAGGTAGACCCATCATCCATGGCTTTAGCTTCCATACAAGTCTCACAAATAAAGGGCTACCCTAAGAGAAATTCATAGGGGCAATTATCTTGAATAAAGAGGTAAAATTCTTTTGTGATTCCTCCTATGGATATGGGAGCACTAGCACAAGCTCCAATACAAGGTACCTACACCATTATCTATAGTTCTCGTACACCATCCACAATCTTTATCTATATGCCATCAAAATTTATCCTAGAATTCTCTTGAAATCACATTGATTTCGAAGCCAAAATCTATTAATGCATTTACAATCATATCATTCTTATCATTGCCTATTTTAACGTGCATCTCCAATGTACCTCTGGACCAAAATTTTCTTTTAAAGTGACTTTGAAAATTATTTTCAAGATTTTCATGGTGAGGTTGAATAGGTCCTAAGAAATGGTTATTAATATTTACTTCATCATCATCAAGCTCTTCTTCATCAGATTCATTAAAGTGTAAGTCTTCATTCATAGCTTGATCTTGATCTAGAGAATCTTGCATCTTAGTATCAAGATTAAGTGAAAACCTATTCCTTTTAATCAGGCCAATAAATGTATCTTTAAACCTAGGCTTTGCAATAGAGAAAACTTCTTCTAAAGACATAGTCACTTGACTCTTAAGCAAAATCTCATCTAAAATCTCCAAAGGATCTATTTTTCTCTCAATTTTGAAATCAAGATGGCTTTAGGTTTCCTCTTTGGTTTCTTTTGTTTTTGCTTAGATCTTGCTTTTGTTCATGTTCTTGTGTTTCTTCTCGAGTTTGTTTTGATTGTTCTTGTTTCTTTAAAGGATTTGGTTCCATTTTTCTTTGCTTTGTCTTATTTGCTTTTTGTTTCTCCTCTTCTTTTTGTTCATCTGGGTGATTCTTGTTTTTTTATCTTTGGGTTGTGATATTTTCCCTTGCCCTATAATGGTTTCTATTCACTCTTAAGTTTGTTTTGGAGTTCCTTTTCTTTCACTAGGCTCATTTTCATCTCTTTTGTGTTTTTCTTATACATTGGATATGTGAGAAATAAGAGATTGATCTTCTATCGATGACTCCCAAGCCGTTATTCTCCTAATCTCATCTCGTGCTCTTACTAAAGCCTCTACAAAAAATCCAAATTCTTTTGTGGGTTTACTTGATTCTTTTTCTTGTTCATCAAGAGCTTCTTGTTTTACCCCTCTAGTTCTTGCATCCATTATGGTTATATTTTCATAGTGCTTTTTCATTCCTTGCTCACCATAATTTCCTTGCAAAGGTAGTGTAGATCGATAGTCACAGATTTTCTTGTCTATGTCTATTACTAGTCGTTTCTCCTTAGCGGCCTTTAATAATTCACAATCTCTCAAAAAGTGCTCTAATGAATCACACCAAGGACACCTACAAGGACCGTGTACAAAACCATTTAGATTTTGAGGATTTTGATTAACTTGTGGTGAGAAATTTTGAAATTGAGGATTTTTGTTGGTAAGTTATTGCTTGAACATGATAATTAGGATTTTGATAAGGTAATTGATGTATTTGAGGAGCTTGGGGATAGCATGTGGTACTTGAGGTGCAAGATGAGCTTCAATAGTATAAGATTGATAATTCTGAAAATTTTGATTTTGAGGATTTTGAAAAGTTGTATGCGAAGCTTGAGGATACATGTTTTGATACATTTGAAGATTTTTCACATGAGGATGAGGATTTTGCATTGAAGGATTATGTATTGGAGGAACTTGATATGCTTGAGTAGGAGCTACTTGTGGATTTTGATTGGGAGCTATAACATTTTGATTAGGCTCTTGAAAAGACACTGCGTTCATTTGATTTTGGAAATTTTTGATGTAATTTGATTGTAAAGCATCTACAATCTTGGCCAAATTGGATTGTGTAGCATTAAGAATTTCCATTTTCTTAGTAAGAGTTTCCACTTGAGATTGTTCAACTACAATTTTATTTGGCTCTATTTTAAAACCTTGACTAGGATCCATCATTTGAGGAATAGGAGTAGAGTCAAAAGCAAAGCATGGGACTATTCTCTAACTTGCTCGTTAGCTTGTGGAAGGCTAGCTAGAGGAAGCCTTGTTTGGTTATAAAGCATGGATTCTCTTTGGTGTCTATGGGCTATAGCCTCTATTGCTCTATGCACTTTTTACCAATTGTCAATAAGACCATAGCACTTATCCGGCTCTTCTAATCACCATTCAACTTCCCTACTAGTTTCAAGATGAAGCTTAAAAAAATTGATCACAAGATTAGGTTCCAAAGTTATCTTATCCTCATTAGGAAGTTGTTCATAGCGTCTAAAATACTCATTTTGTAAGTGAGTTATAGAGCTACTAGGCTTTGGAGAAATAACCCATATATCGTAAAAATCCATCCCGATTATGTTGGCTATAATCCTCAAGATAGAATTCTTTGAGCATCTCATTTCGAAGACCACTCAAAGAAAGACTATCATATTGATGACACGGTTTATGATAGATCTTTCAACAATTCGTTCAAAGAATATTAAGTTGAGTATGGAGAGGAGATATGTGATGATTTGATTATGCAAAGGGGAACATATGAATGCAAGATAAATCCACGAACATGAATGATGAGAATAAAAGAAAACCATACACATGAATCAATTTTTAAAGGAAGAATGGTCCAAAAATGGAGCTTCTTATACACTTTCAAAATTTATTTTATATGCATGGATTCTTGTGGATGGTATTTATGCATGATGCGAACAAAAGAAAACCATACTTATAAATCGATTTTGAGAGGAAGAATGGTCCAAGAAAATGGAGCTTATTATACAATTTCAAAATTGAAACATATGCATGGGTGTTTGTGGATAGTATGAATGCATGTGGACATGATTTATAAATAAATAGAAACTTATTATCTCAACTGCAATGGATAATGCTCATTGGTTCAACACAAGATTGTGGAGCCATCTGTCATATAGAACGAGATAGATGGAGACATGGAAAAACACATGAGACTAAGAGACAAGAGACAAGAGACATGCATTAAAAGATATTGTAATGAGATACATGTGCATGATTGTTCTGATACGTCAAGCTAAGCATTCTACTGGTCAATGGTGATATGCACAACCCTCCCACCATGACATTTTAAACAAATGTCTCATGTAATAGGATAGGTTCCATGTGCTAGAAAGGGTCCTATGGATGCCTAAAAATGATGCTCTATGAATTTGGATGGTGGTTTATAGTTTTCTGAATGAACTTGGGCCTTTGATCTAGAGAAATCAACTCTCAACCCTAGGATCAAATGCTTTTCATTACAACCATTGGATTTATCACATGGATGGCTAGGATTAGTTCTTTATATGAAATCTAGGGCAAAGGGGGAAAAATAGGTGCCTTATTTCTCCAACACTGGATCTCAAGAAGATATGGACCGTCGGATCAATGATGACATCAATTTGGATACAATAAGTTGCTATTTTTGGAAGAACTTTGCATTATTGATCTTTGGTCATCAAAATAAGCTTATCCGATGAAAAACATCGTGGATATTCGTTACTTTAAACTTCACTACATCTCCACCCTTGAATGTGAGCTCATCCTGACTGTACAACATGGTTCAATCATTGTTTTCCATGTGGTAGCCCTTCGAGCCTTCAATTTGCTTATTCTAGGAAACTATGGTGACCTTGAAAATTGGATTTTGTGCTCTTTGACCCTCCAAATATCCTTTGATCAAAATGAAAATTTGTAGTGGTATGTTTAGAAAGGTCTCCTTAGGGAATATGCATAAAAAACTCCCATCTCTATCTCCCTTCTACACATTTGACTACATTTGGAAGTTTGCAAGGTGGCATTAAGGTGTCTAGGAAGTTCTCATAGCCTTGAAAATTTGTAGGAATGTGTACCCACATATGATCTTTATATATGCCAGGCCACATGGCTAATAAAAACTCCTATACGAGATTTTATATGGTCTAAGTGGAAAAGTTACATTTTTACAAAATGCATATGGCATATCAATGTGCTAGAGAACCCATTTACATGTGAAATTTAGGATATCGACGGCCTTTGATAGGCTTTACATGTATATGAATTTTCATGTGATTTGGTGACATTGGATTTTTTACCCTAATTTAAAAAATTTGACGAGCTTTGACCACAACCGAAGATTTGCTTGATTTCTTCCAAAGTTTGTATGCGAAATCCCTTTGAGATCCTTGATGCATCTCTGGATTTCTTTGGAAATTCTTGCTACCTTCACCGAATGTGTTTCATGTAGGCCTTCATGAGTGAGAGAGGAGAGAAAATCGCAATGACAACGTGTGGAGGCATTTCCTATCAGTGTTGAGATCATCTTGATGAACCTCGACAAGCAATTGTAGGCCTTTTGAAAATGAATCTTGATGAAAAGAACATCTTGGGATGACCCATTACCAAATTCCAATTCTAGGCCTTCTCACATGTCAATAATGGCATCTAGGATTGGATGCCCTTAATGAAGCCTTTTTAATCGTTTGTGATCCAATATCAAAGATGATATATATTTGGATTAATAGGACCTTCACGATGATCTTAGAACTACTTTGTAGAATTGTGATGGACCTCTATTTCTCAGTATTGTTTTTTGCTATCTCTTTTGCGAATTAGTTTTATAACAGATTCCTTGAGAGAGAGTTAGTTAAAGCACCAAATTAAAGGGTGTCTTCCCATATAAAATGTAATGATCTCACCAACACATTCTAAATGTCTTGAAGAACTCATTAGTGAGAAAGTTTAGACTCCACCTTTTTTATTGGGAAGGGAATAAATAACCTTCCCAATCTCAACATTTGAGATAGGGGAGTCAAGAAGGTAACTCAAATTAAGCAAAATTCTCTTGGACTTTATGTTAGAGATGGTAGCCATCTTGGCTTTTCTAGAAGTTGGGTGAAGTGTGTTGGGAGTGATGGTTGGATGCACTCAGAAGATCAAGTTGGTGCTGCAAATCCTGCTTCACACCTGCCCTCCTTTGACTCCAGATATGCTTAGTAGACTCCTTGAGCTTCCAAATGATACCAAGAAACCATATATGTGCTTTGCAAATGTTATGAGTAATGATCAAATCAAGACAGACTACTTGTGACTTCAAAATCCTGAAAAACTTGCTATTTTGGTATTGACACCTGCTCAGTGTTATGCTCAGTGTGACCAGTGTAGTTACAATTAGCAAAATTCCTTCTAGAGATATTCAATTAGCTTAGTAAGCTTCCATTTACAAGTGGAATGAAAGGAAATGATAAACAATACTCAGAGAAATCATTTTAGCAAAATAAGGTGTACCCCCGATTTTTTAGGAGACTTACAGTCACAGACCAGTGAGCACCCCGACTGAAATTTCTCTGTGATGGTTGATCCAATGGCTATGAAATTTTGTACGTGTATAGTAGACTTTGAGCTGAATCCAATGCACTTTGAATCATCAAATTTGGTTCAGTAGATCTTGAGATATGCCCCTTGGACGTTGACAGAGTTGAAGGTAGTCACTCAGAGAAACCAGAGAATATGAATGTAATGCTATGTATTAATTCACATTGATATACATTCCCATTGGCATAGAATGTGATGCTCAATGGTACTCAGAGGTGTAGGCTATGGTGTAGCTCACACACACTCAAAAATTTACTCAGAAATGCCTCGGGAAGAGTGAAGATACCCGCGACTTTTTCCTTGTAATTTTTATAGGAGTTGAATGATAATTTGAATTTGAATTCAAACTAATCTCCTAGAATCTTTCACCTAAAAGTTGATTGAGATATTCCCTCAATCAATCAACCACTCAATCAATCAAATTTTCCACGACTTAATCAAGTAGGTGAGTTTACAAGAGTGGTAAAGTCATATAGACTTTTACATGAGATAAAAGGTGATAACCAATAAGCATTGGTTCCTATGATCATTGTTCCATGTAGATATATCCTTCAAGGGTTCAAGCTTTATGTGTAGTCTTCAAGATTGATATCCAAGCCAAGTGTTAAGGCTTGAATTACACCAACAGCTCCCCCTCAAGCCAAACACTTTGGCTCAAGTCTTCATCTCTAGTCTTCAATTATTTCCTGCAATCCAATCATGGATTTAAATCTGCAAAGCTTGCTTTCATCCAGAGCTTTAGTAAGCAAATCTGCACATTGCATATTAGTAGACACATATGACAATTGAATATCTTTGCTAAGTAATTTCTCCCTCACATAGTGGTAATGAACCTCTATGTGTTTTGTCCTAGCATGATAAATTGGATTAGCTGCAAGGTGAAGAGAACTTATGTTATCACCAAAGATGATTGGTGGCCTTGTGTATAGACCCAATTCTGAATATAAAAGCTTCAACCAGATAGCTTCTTGAGTGGCATTTGCTAGCCCTCTATACTCTGCCTCAGTAGATGACAAAGCTACTGTGGGTTGTTTCTTGGATGACCAAGAAATTGGTTTATCACCTGCAAAACATATGTAACCAGATGTGCTTCTCCTGTCATCCTTGCAACCTGCCCAATCTGCATCTGAGTATACCTTAATATCAATGTCTGATGAATAGGGAAAGTACAAACCATGATTTTGTGTTCCCTTTAGGTACTTTACTATCTTCTTTGCTGCCTCCAAATGAGGTACTCTTGGTTTGTGCATAAATTGGCTAAGTACACTAACACCATATGATATATCAATCCTGGTTAAGGTAGCATAATTAAGACTACCTACCAAACGTTGGTAACCTATAATATCTTGGAGTTCTTCCCCTTCATGAGAACTGAGTTTGTGGTTGACCTCCATAGGAGTGCTTGAGACTTTAGCTTCCTGCAAATTAAACTTCTTGACCATGTCCTGAATGTACTTCTTCTGGGTAATAAAGATACCTGAATTTTTATAGACCAATTCAAGTCCTAGGAAGTACTTCAATAATCCAAGATCATTGATCTTGAATTCCTTCATCATCTGTCCTTTGATGTGTCTAATTCCCTGAACATCATTTCCTGTAATAATTATGTCATCAACATAGACACACAAGTATATTACCTCTGAATTGTTCCTTTTGATAAACAATGAAGTATCTGCTTTAATCATTATGAATCCTTAGTCTAGGAGGTAGGTTGTCAACCTGTAGTTCCATGCTCTAGGTGCCTGCTTCAATCCATACAGAGCCTTCTTCAATTTACAAACATGATTTACCTTCTTAGGATCTTCATAGCCAGGTGGTTGTGACATGTAGACTTCTTCAGATATCCATCCATTCAAGAATGCATTCTTCACATCCAATTGGTACATGTTCCAATTCTTGGATGCAGCTACACCCACCATAACTCTGATAGTTGGCATCTTGGCCACAGGAGAAAATGTCTCCTCATAATCAATGCCTTGGGTTTGTGCAAAACCCTTGGCTACCAACCTAGCTTTATACCTGTTTATTGTACCATCTGAGTTCCTCTTGAGTTTGTAGATCCATCTGGATCCTATCACCTTCATGGAGTCCTTCTTGGGTACCAAGTCCCAAGTATCACTCTCCTTGAGAGCCTCCATTTCTTCATCCATTGCTTCCTTCCATTCTGGTTTAGTGATTGCTTCTTCAAATGTACCTGGTTCTTCATTCAAGAGATCCTTTGCAAGATATACAGAGTGCTTGGTTACAAGTGAAGTATCATACCCATACCTAATAGGTTTTTTCTTTTCTCTCTGAGATCTCCTCATAGCTTGAGTTGAGGATTCTGGATTATCTTCTAGTTGCTTCATCTTCATCTTCCCTTTGGATTTCCAAGCCTTGAACTCCTCAATGTTGATGGTGTCTTTATCATCTGAGCTTGTGTCTTCTTTCTGAATTGGTTCTTGCTTGATAAGCTTGGGAAAGTCTTCTTCCATGTCATAAGGTAGACTAACCTTCCTGCATTCATTTTCATACCATGAATCATTCTCATCAAAGATGACATCTCTGCTTACCTTGAAGCCTTTGTTTGAGGGGTTGTAGAATCTGTATCCCTTCTGATTCAAATCATAACCAATGAAGATACATTTTTCAGCTTTAGGGTCTCGCTTTCCCCTTACCTGTGAGGGAATATGCACATATGCAACACAACCAAAGATTTTGCAATGATCCAGAGATGGTCTCTTACCATGCCAAGCCTCATAGGGTGTCATTCCATCAAGTGTCTTTGATGGCAACCTCTTAATTAAATATGTGGCAGTAGATACACTCTCTGCCCAAAGATAATTTGGCAATTTCTTTTCATTTAGCATAGATCTAGCTGTCTCTACAATGAGTCTATTCCTCCTTTCAGCTACCCCATTTTGTTTAGGTGAGTACCTTGTAGTAATCTCCCTCTTGATGCCTCTTTCTTGCAAGAAATCTTCAAAGTCATTGGAGAAGTATTCTCCACCACCATCTGACCTTAGTTTCTTCAAATGTCTACCTGTTTGATTTTCAACTAATGCAAGATACCTTTTGAAACAATTAAATACTTCATCTTTATGTTTCATGAAGTATAAGACAGTCCACCTGCTATAGTCATCAATGAAGGACACATAGTACCTTGATCCAGATATGGATGGCTCCTTGCTAGGTACCCAAACATCTGTATGCACCAATTCCAGATAATCTTCATGCATAAACCCTTTCTTGGTATAAGGTAATCTGTGTGACTTACCAAATTGACAAGCCCCACACTTGTATATCATGTGTTGCTTGGATACATTAGGTATCCCAAGTACACATTGATCCCTACTCATCTGCTTTAAGGTCCTTTCTCCAATGTGACCTAATCTCTTGTGCCAAATCTCCAATTCTGATAGGGTTTGATCTTTATAGTTGTACAAAGCAATATTCTTAGTGTCTTCAAGTTCAAAGGTAAACAATCTACCTGATTTTTCTCCCTTGGCTATCCTTCTGAATCCATGTCTTGGATCCTCCACATATGCACCATGTTGAGTAAACCTGACCTGTAGACCTTTTTCCACAATCTGACCTACACTCATCAAATTCTTGGTGATTGTTGGAACATACAACACTCTGCTTAATAAATTCTGATTACCATCACTAGTTTTGACATTGCCTACTTTAACAACTGAATGTTTAGTGTCATCACCTGTCTGCACTTGATGCTTGCCTTTGGGTTCTTCCAAATCAGAAAGCAATGCAACATTTCGAGCTACATGGTTAGAGCAACCTGAATCAATATAGAATAAGTGGTCATCATTGATACCTGACTTAGATGTCATGTTCATGATCAATAAGGAATCATCTTGCTCCTCTGCATAATTGTTGTAGTCTTTCCTATTTCTGTATCCACCGTGATAGTTGCCATTGTGATTGTAGCTGTTGTTATAATTATTGTTGTAGCCATGGTAACCTTGAGATTGGTTGAATCTGCCTCTGCCTTGAGAGTATCCTCCTCTTTGGTGACCTCTTCCTCTTTGGTTCTTGTAGTTTTTGTAGCATTCATCTGTGGTATGGTTAGACAAGCCACAAATATTGCATGGAGATTGGTTGTAGGGTCTCCCCCTACCTGACTTACCTCCTCTGCCTCTACCTCTTGAAGATCTACCTCTCCCTGCATAGTTTGCTTGGGAGGTAGAGCCTTCTTCATCAATCTTTTTGTTTTTACCCTTGTCTTTAGCCTTCTTATCAGTATATAGGGCAGAGGGATTATTACCTTTTGATTGCTCTCCATTCTTTGTAAGCTTAGCTTCATGTGTGAAGAGTTGTCCAATCAGAGTTGTTAGATCAGGTGCTTGGATGTCCATGTATAGTTCCATTGCTCTGGTAAAGCTCTCCCATTTGTCATCTGCCTTTAGTCCATTGATTACTTGTCTGACTATTTGCTCTTCCTCAATCTCTTCTCCAACACTTGCAAGTTGGTCTGCAATGTCTTTGACTTTGGTAACAAAATCTGAGACAGATTGTTTTGATTGCTTCCTAAGAGTTGTAAACTCAATCCATAACTGACTCTTTCTGGCCCTTGTGCTTGATGAAAAGTAAGTTGACAAGGTTTCCCAAGTCTCTTGGGAAGTTTTGCAATTCCTTATATGTGGTAGAAGGAAATCAGAAATAGAGTTTAGAAGATATGACCTTGCTAAAGCATCTTTTGCACACCATTGATTGAGTCTCTCTTGCTCTTCCTTGGTGGGTAGGCCTCTAGCTTTGAATGAGGGCAATTCTTCATCTCCTGATATGAATCCAAACAAGCTCCTTCCTTGTAGATAGGTCTTCATCCTTAGAGACCAAGCTTGGTAGTTGTTCCTGTCTAATTTGTCAATGAAGGAAGGGAAACCATCACCCATGATTACCTTATTTGCTCTGATACCACTGTTGGGAGTGATGGTTGGATGCACTCAGAAGATCAAGTTGGTGCTGCAAATCCTGCTTCACACCTGCCCTCCTTTGACTCCAGATATGCTTAGTAGACTCCTTGAGCTTCCAAATGATACCAAGAAACCATATATGTGCTTTCCAAATGTTATGAGTAATGATCAAATCAAGACAGACTACTTGTGACTTCAAAATCCTGAAAAACTTGCTATTTTGGTATTGACACCTGCTCAGTGTTATGCTCAGTGTGACCAGTGTAGTTACAATTAGCAAAATTCCTTCTAGAGATATTCTATTAGCTTAGTAAGCTTCCATTTACAAGTGGAATGAAAGGAAATGATAAACAATACTCAGAGAAATCATTTTAGCAAAATAAGGTGTACCCCCGATTTTTTAGGAGACTTACAGTCAGAGACCAGTGAGCACCCCGACTGAGATTTCTCTGTGATGGTTGATCCAATGGCTATGAAATTTTGTACGTGTATAGTAGACTTTGAGCTGAATCCAATGCGCTTTGAAGCATCAAATTTGGTTCAGTAGATCTTGAGATATGCCCCTTGGAAGTTGACAGAGTTGAAGGTAGTCACTCAGAGAAACCAGAGAATATGAATGTAATGCTATGTATTAATTCACATTGATATACATTCCCATTGGCATAGAATGTGATGCTCAATGGTACTCAGAGGTGTAGGCTATGGTGTAGCTCACACACACTCAAAAATTTACTCAGAAATGCCTCGGGAAGAGTGAAGATACCCGCGACTTTTTCCTTGTAATTTTTATAGGAGTTGAATGATAATTTGAATTTGAATTCAAACTAATCTCCTAGAATCTTTCACCTAAAAGTTGATTGAGATATTCCCTCAATCAATCAACCACTCAATCAATCAAATTTTCCACGACTTAATCAAGTAGGTGAGTTTACAAGAGTGGTAAAGTCATATAGACTTTTACATGAGATAAAAGGTGATAACCAATAAGCATTGGTTCCTATGATCATTGTTCCATGTAGATATATCCTTCAAGGGTTCAAGCTTTATGTGTAGTCTTCAAGATTGATATCCAAGCCAAATGTTAAGGCTTGAATTACACCAACAGCTCCCCCTCAAGCCAAACACTTTGGCTCAAGTCTTCATCTCTAGTCTTCAATTATTTCCTGCAATCCAATCATGGATTTAAATCTGCATAGCTTGCTTTCATCCAGAGCTTTAGTAAGCAAATCTGCACATTGCATATTAGTAGACACATATGACAATTGAATATCTTTGCTAAGTAATTTCTCCCTCACATAGTGGTAATGAACCTCTATGTGTTTTGTCCTAGCATGATAAATTGGATTAGCTGCAAGGTGAAGAGAACTTGTGTTATCACCAAAGATGATTGGTGGCCTTGTGTATAGACCCAATTCTGAATATAAAAGCTTCAACCAGATAGATTCTTGAGTGGCATTTGCTAGCCCTCTATACTCTGCCTCAGTAGATGACAAAGCTACTGTGGGTTGTTTCTTGGATGACCAAGAAATTGGTTTATCACCTGCAAAACATATGTAACCAGATGTGCTTCTCCTGTCATCCTTGCAACCTGCCCAATCTGCATCTGAGTATACCTTAATATCAATGTCTGATGAATAGGGAAAGTACAAACCATGATTTTGTGTTCCCTTTAGGTACTTTACTATCTTCTTTGCTGCCTCCAAATGAGGTACTCTTGGTTTGTGCATAAATTGGCTAAGTACACTAACACCATATGATATATCAATCCTGGTTAAGGTAGCATAATTAAGACTACCTACCAAACTTTGGTAACCTATAATATCTTGGAGTTCTTCCCCTTCATGAGCACTGAGTTTGTGGTTGACCTCCATAGGAGTGCTTGAGACTTTAGCTTCCTGCAAATTAAACTTCTTGACCATGTCCTGAATGTACTTCTTCTGGGTAATAAAGATACCTGAATTTGTATAGACCAATTCAAGTCCTAGGAAGTACTTCAATAATCCAAGATCATTGATCTTGAATTCCTTCATCATCTGTCCTTTGATGTGTCTAATTCCCTGAACATCATTTCCTGTTATAATGATGTCATCAACATAGACACACAAGTATATTACCTCTGAATTGTTCCTTTTGATAAACAATGAAGTATCTGCTTTACTCATTATGAATCCTTGGTCTAGGAGGTAGGTTGTCAACCTGTAATTCCATGCTCTAGGTGCCTGCTTCAATCCATACAGAGCCTTCTTCAATTTACAAACATGATTTACCTTCTTGGGATCTTCATAGCCAGGTGGTTGTGACATGTAGACTTCTTCAGATATCCATCCATTCAAGAATGCATTCTTCACATCCAATTGGTACATGTTCCAATTCTTGGATGCAGCTACACTCACCATAACTCTGATAGTTGGCATCTTGGCCACAGGAGAAAATGTCTCCTCATAATCAATGCCTTGGGTTTGTGCAAAACCCTTGGCTACCAACCTAGCTTTATACCTGTTTATTGTACCATCTGAGTTCCTCTTGAGTTTGTAGATCCATCTGGATCCTATCACCTTCATGGAGTCCTTCTTGGGTACCAAGTCCCAAGTATCACTCTCCTTGAGAGCCTCCATTTCTTCATCCATTGCTTCCTTCCATTCTGGTTTAGTGATTGCTTCTTCAAATGTACCTGGTTCTTCATTCAAGAGATCCTTTGCAAGATATACAGAGTGCTCGGTTACAAGTGAAGTATCATACCCATACCTAATAGGTTTTTTCTTTTCTCTCTGAGATCTCCTCATAGCTTGAGTTGAGGATTCTGGATTATCTTCTAGTTGCTTCATCTTCATCTTCCCTTTGGATTTCCAAGCCTTGAACTCTTCAATGTTGATGGTGTCTTCATCATCTGAGCTTGTGTCTTCTTTCCGAATTGGTTCTTGCTTGATAAGCTTGGGAAAGTCTTCTTCCATGTCATAAGGTAGACTAACCTTCCTGCATTCATTTTCATACCATGAATCATTCTCATCAAAGATGACATCTCTGCTTACCTTGAAGCCTTTGTTTGAGGGGTTGTAGAATCTGTATCCCTTCTGATTCAAATCATAACCAATGAAGATACATTTTTCAGCTTTAGGGTCTCGCTTTCCCCTTACCTGTGAGGGAATATGCACATATGCAACACAACCAAAGATTTTGCAATGATCCAGAGATGGTCTCTTACCATGCCAAGCCTCATAGGGTGTCATTCCATCAAGTGTCTTTGATGGCAACCTGTTAATTAAATATGTGGCAGTAGATACACTCTCTGCCCAAAGATAATTTGGCAATTTCTTTTCATTTAGCATAGATCTAGCTGTCTCTACAATGAGTCTATTCCTCCTTTCAGCTACCCCATTTTGTTCAGGTGAGTACCTTGTAGTAATCTCCCTCTTGATGCCTCTTTCTTGCAAGAAATCTTCAAAGTCATTGGAGAAGTATTCTCCACCACCATGTGACCTTAGTTTCTTCAAATGTCTACCTGTTTGATTTTCAACTAATGCAAGATACGTTTTGAAACAATTAAATACTTCATCTTTATGTTTCATGAAGTATAAGACAGTCCACCTGCTATAGTCATCAATGAAGGACACATAGTACCTTGATCCAGATATGGATGGCTCCTTGCTAGGTCCCCAAACATCTGTATGCACCAATTCCAGATAATCTTCATGCATAAACCCTTTCTTGGTATAAGGCAATCTGTGTGACTTACCAAATTGACAAGCCCCACACTTGTATATCATGTGTTGCTTGGATACATTAGGTATCCCAAGTACACATTGATCCCTACTCATCTGCTTTAAGGTCCTTTCTCCAATGTGACCTAATCTCTTGTGCCAAATCTCCAATTCTGATAGGGTTTGATCTTTATAGTTGTACAAAGCAATATTCTTAGTGTCTTCAAGTTCAAAGGTAAACAATCTACCTGATTTTTCTCCCTTGGCTATCCTTCTAAATCCATGTCTTGGATCCTCCACATATGCACCATGTTGAGTAAACCTGACCTGTAGACCTTTTTCCATAATCTGACCTACACTCATCAAATTCTTGGTGATTGTTGGAACATACAACACTCTGCTTAATAAATTCTGATTACCATCACTAGTTTTGACATTGCCTACTTTAACAACTGAATGTTTAGTGTCATCACCTGTCTGCACTTGATGCTTGCCTTTGGGTTCTTCCAAATCAGAAAGCAATGCAACATTTCGAGCTACATGGCTAGAGCAACCTGAATCAATATAGAATAAGTGGTCATCATTGATACCTGACTTAGATGTCATGTTCATGATCAATAAGGAATCATCTTGCTCCTCTGCATAATTGTTGTAGTCTTTTCTATTTCTGTATCCACCGTGATAGTTGCCATTGTGATTGTAGCTATTGTTATAATTATTGTTGTAGCCATGGTAACCTTGAGATTGGTTGAATCTGCCTCTCCCTTGAGAGTATCCTCCTCTTTGGTGACCTCTTCCTCTTTGGTTCTTGTAGTTTTTGTAGCATTCATCTGTGGTATGGTTAGACAAGCCACAAATATTGCATGGAGATTGGTTGTAGGGTCTCCCCCTACCTGACTTACCTCCTCTGCCTCTACCTCTTGAAGATCTACCTCTCCCTGCATAGTTTGCTTGGGAGGTAGAGCCTTCTTCATCAATCTTTTTGTTTTTACCCTTGTCTTTAGCCTTCTTATCAGTATATAGGGCAGAGGGATTATTACCTTTTGATTGCTCTCCATTCTTTGTAAGCTTAGCTTCATGTGTGAAGAGTTGTCCAATCAGAGTTGTTAGATCAGGTGCTTGGATGTCCATGTATAAGTCCATTGCTCTGGTAAAGCTCTCCCATTTGTCATCTGCCTTTAGTCCATTGATTACTTGTCCGAGTATTTGCTCTTCCTCAATCTCTTCTCCAACACTTGCAAGTTGGTCTGCAATGTCTTTGACTTTGGTAACAAAATCTGAGACAGATTGTTTTGATTGCTTCCTAAGAGTTGTAAACTCAATCCATAACTGACTCTTTCTGGCCCTTGTGCTTGATGAAAAGTAAGTTGACAAGGTTTCCCAAGTCTCTTGGGAAGTTTTGCAATTCCTTATATGTGGTAGAAGGAAATCAGAAATAGAGTTTAGAAGATATGACCTTGCTAAAGCATCTTTTGCACACCATTGATTGAGTCTCTCTTGCTCTTCCTTGGTGGGTAGGCCTCTAGCTTTGAATGAGGGCAATTCTTCATCTCCTGATACGAATCCAAACAAGCTCCTTCCTTGTAGATAGGTCTTCATCCTTAGAGACCAAGCTTGGTAGTTGTTCCTGTCTAATTTGTCAATGAAGGAAGGGAAACCATCACCCATGATTACCTTATTTGCTCTGATACCACTGTTGGGAGTGATGGTTGGATGCACTCAGAAGATCAAGTTGGTGCTGCAAATCCTGCTTCACACCTGCCCTCCTTTGACTCCAGATATGCTTAGTAGACTCCTTGAGCTTCCAAATGATACCAAGAAACCATATATGTGCTTTGCAAATGTTATGAGTAATGATCAAATCAAGACAGACTACTTGTGACTTCAAAATCCTGAAAAACTTGCTATTTTGGTATTGACACCTGCTCAGTGTTATGCTCAGTGTGACCAGTGTAGTTACAATTAGCAAAATTCCTTCTAGAGATATTCTATTAGCTTAGTAAGCTTCCATTTACAAGTGGAATGAAAGGAAATGATAAACAATACTCAGAGAAATCATTTTAGCAAAATAAGGTGTACCCCCGATTTTTTAGGAGACTTACAGTCACAGACCAGTGAGCACCCCGACTGAGATTTCTCTGTGATGGTTGATCCAATGGCTATGAAATTTTGTAGGTGTATAGTATACTTTGAGCTGAATCCAATGCGCTTTGAATCATCAGATTTGATTCCGTAGATCTTGAGATATGCCCCTTGGAAGTTGACAGAGTTGAAGGTAGTCACTCAGAGAAACCAGAGAATATGAATGTAATGCTATGTATTAATTCACATTGATATACATTCCCATTGGCATAGAATGTGATGCTCAATGGTACTCAGAGGTGTAGGCTATGGTGTAGCTCACACACACTCAAAAATTTACTCAGAAATGCCTCGGGAAGAGTGAAGATACCCGCGACTTTTTCCTTGTAATTTTTATAGGAGTTGAATGATAATTTGAATTTGAATTCAAACTAATCTCCTAGAATCTTTCACCTAAAAGTTGATTGAGATATTCCCTCAATCAATCAACCACTCAATCAATCAAATTTTCCACGACTTAATCAAGTAGGTGAGTTTACAAGAGTGGTAAAGTCATATAGACTTTTACATGAGATAAAAGGTGATAACCAATAAGCATTGGTTCCTATGATCATTGTTCCATGTAGATATATCCTTCAAGGGTTCAAGCTTTATGTGTAGTCTTCAAGATTGATATCCAAGCCAAGTGTTAAGGCTTGAATTACACCAACAGCTCCCCCTCAAGCCAAACACTTTGGCTCAAGTCTTCATCTCTAGTCTTCAAATATTTCCTGCAATCCAATCATGGATTTAAATCTGCATAGCTTGCTTTCATCCAGAGCTTTAGTAAGCAAATTTGCACATTGCATATTAGTAGACACATATGACAATTGAATATCTTTGCTAAGTAATTTCTCCCTCACATAGTGGTAATGAACCTCTATGTGTTTTGTCCTAGCATGATAAATTGGATTAGCTGCAAGGTGAAGAGAACTTGTGTTATCACCAAAGATGATTGGTGGCCTTGTGTATAGACCCAATTCTGAATATAAAAGCTTCAACCAGATAGCTTCTTGAGTGGCATTTGCTAGCCCTCTATACTCTGCCTCAGTAGATGACAAAGCTACTGTGGCTTGTTTCTTGGATGACCAAGAAATTGGTTTATCACCTGCAAAACATATGTAACCAGATGTGCTTCTCCTGTCATCCTTGCAACCTGCCCAATCTGCATCTGAGTATACCTTAATATCAATGTCTGACGAATAGGGAAAGTACAAACCATGATTTTGTGTTCCCTTTAGGTACTTTACTATCTTC
Source organism: Ceratopteris richardii (assembly GCA_020310875.1). Lineage (NCBI taxonomy): Eukaryota > Viridiplantae > Streptophyta > Polypodiopsida > Polypodiales > Pteridaceae > Ceratopteris > Ceratopteris richardii. The sequence continues at coordinate 41,334,430 of CM035418.1, forward strand.
TTTGTTGCCTCCAAATGAGGTACTCTTGGTTTGTGCATAAATTGGCTAAGTACACTAACACCATATGATATATCAATCCTGGTTAAGGTAGCATAATTAAGACTACCTACCAAACTTTGGTAACCTATAATATCTTGGAGTTCTTCCCCTTCATGAGCACTGAGTTTGTGGTTGACCTCCATAGGAGTGCTTGAGACTTTAGCTTCCTGCAAATTAAACTTCTTGACCATGTCCTGAATGTACTTCTTCTGGGTAATAAAGATACCTGAATTTGTATAGACCAATTCAAGTCCTAGGAAGTACTTCAATAATCCAAGATCATTGATCTTGAATTCCTTCATCATCTGTCCTTTGATGTGTCTAATTCCCTGAACATCATTTCCTGTAATAATGATGTCATCAACATAGACACACAAGTATATTACCTCTGTATTGTTCCTTTTGATAAACAATGAAGTATCTGCTTTACTCATTATGAATCCTTGGTCTAGGAGGTAGGTTGTCAACCTGTAATTCCATGCTCTAGGTGCCTGCTTCAATCCATACAGAGCCTTCTTCAATTTACAAACATGATTTACCTTCTTGGGATCTTCATAGCCAGGTGGTTGTGACATGTAGACTTCTTCAGATATCCATCCATTCAAGAATGCATTCTTCACATCCAATTGGTACATGTTCCAATTCTTGGATGCAGCTACACTCACCATAACTCTGATAGTTGGCATCTTGGCCACAGGAGAAAATGTCTCCTCATAATCAATGCCTTGGGTTTGTGCAAAACCCTTGGCTACCAATCTAGCTTTATACCTGTTTATATCTGAGTTCCTCTTGAGTTTGTAGATCCATCTGGATCCTATCACGTTCATGGAGTCCTTCTTGGGTACCAAGTCCCAAGTATCACTCTCCTTGAGAGCCTCCATTTCTTCATCCATTGCTTCCTTCCATTCTGGTTTAGTGATTGCTTCTTCAAATGTACCTGGTTCTTCATTCAAGAGATCCTTTGCAAGATATACAGAGTGCTTGGTTACAAGTGAAGTATCATACCCATACCTAATAGGTTTTTTCTTTTCTCTCTGAGATCTCCTCATAGCTTGAGTTGAGGATTCTGGATTATCTTCTAGTTGCTTCATCTTCATCTTCCCTTTGGATTTCCAAGCCTTGAACTCTTCAATGTTGATGGTGTCTTCATCATCTGAGCTTGTGTCTTCTTTCTGAATTGGTTCTTGCTTGATAAGCTTGGGAAAGTCTTCTTCCATGTCATAAGGTAGACTAACCTTCCTGCATTCATTTTCATACCATGAATCATTCTCATCAAAGATGACATCTCTGCTTACCTTGAAGCCTTTGTTTGAGGGGTTGTAGAATCTGTATCCCTTCTGATTCAAATCATAACCAATGAAGATACATTTTTCAGCTTTAGGGTCTCGCTTTCCCCTTACCTGTGAGGGAATATGCACATATGCAACACAACCAAAGATTTTGCAATGATCCAGAGATGGTCTCTTACCATGCCAAGCCTCATAGGGTGTCATTCCATCAAGTGTCTTTGATGGCAACCTGTTAATTAAATATGTGGCAGTAGATACACTCTCTGCCCAAAGATAATTTGGCAATTTCTTTTCATTTAGCATAGATCTAGCTGTCTCTACAATGAGTCTATTCCTCCTTTCAGCTACCCCATTTTGTTCAGGTGAGTACCTTGTAGTAATCTCCCTCTTGATGCCTCTTTCTTGCAAGAAATCTTCAAAGTCATTGGAGAAGTATTCTCCACCACCATCTGACCTTAGTTTCTTCAAATGTCTACCTGTTTGATTTTCAACTAATGCAAGATACGTTTTGAAACAATTAAATACTTCATCTTTATGTTTCATGAAGTATAAGACAGTCCACCTGCTATAGTCATCAATGAAGGACACATAGTACCTTGATCCAGATATGGATGGCTCCTTGCTAGGTCCCCAAACATCTGTATGCACCAATTCCAGATAATCTTCATGCATAAACCCTTTCTTGGTATAAGGCAATCTGTGTGACTTACCAAATTGACAAGCCCCACACTTGTATATCATGTGTTGCTTGGATACATTAGGTATCCCAAGTACACATTGATCCCTACTCATCTGCTTTAAGGTCCTTTCTCCAATGTGACCTAATCTCTTGTGCCAAATCTCCAATTCTGATAGGGTTTGATCTTTATAGTTGTACAAAGCAATATTCTTAGTGTCTTCAAGTTCAAAGGTAAACAATCTACCTGATTTTTCTCCCTTGGCTATCCTTCTGAATCCATGTCTTGGATCCTCCACATATGCACCATGTTGAGTAAACCTGACCTGTAGACCTTTTTCCACAATCTGACCTACACTCATAAAATTCTTGGTGATTGTTGGAACATACAACACTCTGCTTAATAAATTCTGATTACCATCACTAGTTTTGACATTGCCTACTTTAACAACTGAATGTTTAGTGTCATCACCTGTCTGCACTTGATGCTTGCCTTTGGGTTCTTCCAAATCAGAAAGCAATGCAACATTTCGAGCTACATGGTTAGAGCAACCTGAATCAATATAGAATAAGTGGTCATCATTGATACCTGACTTAGATGTCATGTTCATGATCAATAAGGAATCATCTTGCTCCTCTGCATAATTGTTGTAGTCTTTCCTATTTCTGTATCCACCGTGATAGTTGCCATTGTGATTGTAGCTGTTGTTATAATTATTGTTGTAGCCATGGTAACCTTGAGATTGGTTGAATCTGCCTCTGCCTTGAGAGTATCCTCCTCTTTGGTGACCTCTTCCTCTTTGGTTCTTGTAGTTTTTGTAGCATTCATCTGTGGTATGGTTAGACAAGCCACAAATATTGCATGGAGATTGGTTGTAGGGTCTCCCCCTACCTCTCCCTGCATAGTTTGCTTGGGAGGTAGAGCCTTCTTCATCAATCTTTTTGTTTTTACCCTTGTCTTTAGCCTTCTTATCAGTATATAGGGCAGAGGGATTATTACCTTTTGATTGCTCTCCATTCTTTGTAAGCTTAGCTTCATGTGTGAAGAGTTGTCCAATCAGAGTTGTTAGATCAGGTGCTTGGATGTCCATGTATAAGTCCATTGCTCTGGTAAAGCTCTCCCATTTGTCATCTGCCTTTAGTCCATTGATTACTTGTCTGACTATTTGCTCTTCCTCAATCTCTTCTCCAACACTTGCAAGTTGGTCTGCAATGTCTTTGACTTTGGTAACAAAATCTGAGACAGATTGCTTTGATTGCTTCCTAAGAGTTGTAAACTCAATCCATAACTGACTCTTTCTGGCCCTTGTGCTTGATGAAAAGTAAGTTGACAAGGTTTCCCAAGTCTCTTGGGAAGTTTTGCAATTCCTTATATGTGGTAGAAGGAAATCAGAAATAGAGTTTAGAAGATATGACCTTGCTAAAGCATCTTTTGCACACCATTGATTGAGTCTCTCTTGCTCTTCCTTGGTGGGTAAGCCTCTAGCTTTGAATGAGGGCAATTCTTCATCTCCTGATATGAATCCAAACAAGCTCCTTCCTTGTAGATAGGTCTTCATCCTTAGAGGCCAAGCTTGGTAGTTGTTCCTGTCTAATTTGTCAATGAAGGAAGGGAAACCATCACCCATGATTACCTTATTTGCTCTGATACCACTGTTGGGAGTGATGGTTGGATGCACTCAGAAGATCAAGTTGGTGCTGCAAATCGTGCTTCACACCTGCCCTCCTTTGACTCCAGATATGCTTAGTAGACTCCTTGAGCTTCCAAATGATACCAAGAAACCATATATGTGCTTTGCAAATGTTATGAGTAATGATCAAATCAAGACAGACTACTTGTGACTTCAAAATCCTGAAAAACTTGCTATTTTGGTATTGACACCTGCTCAGTGTTATGCTCAGTGTGACCAGTGTAGTTACAATTAGCAAAATTCCTTCTTGAGATATTCTATTAGCTTAGTAATCTTCCATTTACAAGTGGAATGAAAGGAAATGATAAACAATACTCAGAGAAATCATTTTAGCAAAATAAGGTGTACCCCCGATTTTTTAGGAGACTTACAGTCACAGACCAGTGAGCACCCCGACTGCGATTTCTCTGTGATGGTTGATCCAATGGCCTTGAAATTTTGTAGGTGTATAGTAGATCTTGAGCTGAATCCAATGCACTTTGAATCATTCAATTTGGTTCAGTAGATCTTCAGATATGCTCCTTGGAAGTTGACAGAGTTGAAGGTAGTCACTCAGAGAAACCAGAGAATATGAATGTAATGCTATGTATTAATTCACATTGATATACATTCCCATTGGCATAGAATGTGATGCTCAATGGTACTCAGAGGTGTAGGCTATGGTGTAGCTCACACACACTCAAAAATTTACTCAGAATGCCTCGGGAAGAGTGAAGATACCCGCGACTTTTTCCTTGTAATTTTTATAGGAGTTGAATGATAATTTGAATTTGAATTCAAACTAATCTCCTAGAATCTTTCACCTAAAAGTTGATTGAGATATTCCCTCAATCAATCAACCACTCAATCAATCAAATTTTCCACGACTTAATCAAGTAGGTGAGTTTACAAGAGTGGTAAAGTCATATAGACTTTTACATGAGATAAAAGGTGATAACCAATAAGCATTGGTTCCTATGATCATTGTTCCATGTAGATATATCCTTCAAGGGTTCAAGCTTTATGTGTAGTCTTCAAGATTGATATCCAAGCCAAGTGTTAAGGCTTGAATTACACCAACAAAGTGCGTAACAGTAAATTCCATATTCTCCTCAACTCAAATTCACTACACTCCCTTATTGTAAATCACATATGAAATCCCTTAAGTTTTTTTTTTCTTCAAGAGTTTACACATCTCCTTTGTAGGTTTTTCTGCCTTTTGTGCCCACCATTCTTTAAAGTAAATTTGTAGATACTTTCTTTGCTTTCCTTCTTCATATATCAATATTGCTTCAAGATGTCAAAGCTAATAATACAATGTTTCTCTTATTTTGTAATGAATATTTTGAATCTCCCTTTGTGCCTAGGTAAGTAGAAATTGGATTGGTTTAATAGACTTATTCTAGCACTTAGTGCACAAATCATTGGTATCAAAAGACTCAATCCATGTGGAAGTTATTGTTTGATGGATAGAAGGAAGGGACATTATAAAGAGACTATATGAAACCAAGTAGCTTTCTTGTATCTCCCTAGAAGCCTAAATGTTAGAGCCATAAGATAATGATCAAAGACAACAAGGCTTCACATTAGGTGCATGAAGGGAAACCAAGAAAATCAATGATATTCTGAGATAAACAGAATCTATCAGGTTTAGCTTTCTATAGTTACATCCTCAACTAAAGAAATGAAGAACGTCTCTAAATTCCAACAAATCATGGTGGAGATTGACCTAGTCCCGAATAACTTTCTCCTGGCCATTAATGATCTAACCTCTTCGATTCCATCTATCTAAATGGGCTTCCACAATGTTGAAGTCTTCATAAAGGATAATGCCTTAGGAAAGGGAGTCCAAGTCTCTCCACATATCCAATCTCTTTGTGTCTTGATTCAAGGCATCCATCAAAACAATAGTGAGTTAGACAGTGCTTCTAAAAGAAACTACTATTCATCGATGGTTAGGGACCATCATGGTATGCACCATGGAGTCCTGTTACATCACTCTAAAACCTAAGGAAATTGGGCCCATTATCTACAATAGCAAAAAACAATGGACCAAGTGAGCAAGATTTCCTACTAGAGTAGTTAAGCTAGATAATTGAGAAGATATAGTTGTTCATGTTCATATGAGGAGAAGCATTCCATTGGACCATGCACACGATTTCTATAAAGTTAAGGCCATATCCCGAGTCCTTGATGTATTGGAGGATAAGATACCATTCTAGCATAGTACCTATGGGACCCTCGAGTCCCATAAAGTAGGGGTTCATTAAAACTTGCTAGAAGACATTTCAAAGAAGGTGATTAGATTTGATGACATTGACATGGCTAGGTGAGTGCACTATGAAGAATGGTGTTTGTTACGAATCACATTCATTGCTTGCCATGGCTCGAGGATTCACCTTCTTATTGGGCATAAATCCCCTCACTTGGAGGGTCTAAGATAGCACAATGACAAGGGTCATGATAAAAGTTTGAGATTCAAGACGAATGTGGATTCTCATATCATGCTTAATAGGAGATGGTGTCTAGATTGGTGAAGTTTTATGCGGGATATCTATTGGAGGATATGGTGGATATATTCCAAAGATGAAGTGGTGTTGCAAAATTCTGCTTCACACCAGCCAAGAACACATTGTGGAGATTAGGATTTCAAAAAATCACAAGTAATCACCTAAGTGATTTGGAGCACGATCCTCTAATCAATGGATCAAAACAGATGGGTAGAAATTTCAACTATGAGCTAAGACTTGCTATTTTGGTCTCTCCACATGTTGACTAAAATGAACACTACTCTCAACCTCCTAGCAATTGATTAAATTCCTTTTCGAAGTATCTAAAAAACTTATATAGCTACCAAAAACAAGTTATTTCAATAAAAATAATCAAGTTTACACTGAGAATGATGCCTAGCAAGTTGGATGACTATCACGACATTTTCTGGTTGCTACAGTATGCAGACTAGTGAGCAAAATCGTGAAGATATCTCACAATTGAGGAAAGCAATGACAATGATACTTTGTAGCTATGGAATAGACAGTATGCTAAAACTGTATGACTTTAAATAACATCAAATGATCAACTATGCACTGATAAACAAGTCTAAGAAGATCACTATTCTGAGATGAACTTGATAGAGAAGTGAAGTAGAGATGTTCTCAATGTATATTTATTAAATCATATAGAATTAAAATGAAATTGGCAATGTATAATTGCAAAATGTAAGGGTAGTGATGGAGCTATAGAATGAGCTCACTAATCCATTTTTATAGCTTGGAGTTGGAGTCAACTTCTAAATTCCAATTCAATCTCTTACCATAAAGTGAATCCTAAACTTTAGCACTTAATTTCTCATTTATGAAGTACCAAGTAATTCGAGATTTGATTCCTCCTAATTCCACGTGAGAGTAGTGCAATTATCATATGCACTTTTACTAGGATAAACCTAAATTGATTTTTACAAGGGAATAGTCATATGTGACTATATGAAATAAATGCTAATTGTCCAAGTATGTAGGCTTCGATTCATTGGCACCAACAGCTCCCCTCAAGCCTTACATGCTTGCTCTTCATTTTTGTTTGATTTCTTGCAGTCCGATCATAATCTTGAACGTGTTCATTTTGGTTCCATCCCAAGATTTTGTTAACATATCCACACATTGCAAATTGGTTGATATGTAGGATAATTGGATGTCCTTGCTAAGAAGCTTCCCTTTTACATAATGATAGTGCACTTCAATGTGCTTAGTTCTCTCTTGCATGATATACACAATTAGTAGCCAAATGAAGTAAGCTAGTGCTATCTCCAAAGATCATTGGAGTGTAAGAATGTAGTCCCAAATCTGTGTAAAGTAGCTTGACACATAGCCTCTTGTGTTGCATTTACAAAGCCTGTATATTCTGCTTTAGTTGACGACAATGCCATAGTTGGTTGTTTCTTTGATTACCATGAAATTAGATTTGAACCTAAAAAAGATAAGTAGCCATAAGTGCTCCTCCTATCATCTTTTGAGCCAGCCCAATGTGCATTAGAATATAGCTTCATATCCAAGTTAGATGTGAATGGATAAAATAGTCCTTCATTTATAGTACATTTTATATACGTTAAGATCCTTTTGGCAGCTTCCATGTGAGGTTTTTTTTTGGTGTATGCATAAATTGGCTTAATGTACTTACTCCATAACATATGTCCACTCTTGTTAGGGTTGCATAATTCAGACCCCCAAGAATCCTTTGATAACCTGTAATATCTTCAAGGAGTTCTCCCTCATGAGAACTAAGTTTGTGGTTGAGTTCCATGGATGTACCTACAACATTAGTGTTCTCCATCTTGGATTTGATTAACATATCATGAATGTACTTTCTCTGAGTAATAAAGACTCCAGAATTCGAGTATACAAGTTCTAATCCAAGAAAGTATATAAAAAAACCAAGCTCACTGATTTTAAACTCTTCCATCATCTGAGATTCAATTTGCTTGATGCCATTGCCATAATTCCCTATAATGATAATTTCATCCACATAAACACATAGATAAATAACTTCTAGGCTCGTCTTCTTTATGAGCAAAGAAGAATCTGCTTTGCTTGCAACAAATCCTTGAGCCTACAAATATGTGATAAGCCCTTTTCAACAATCTCTCAAACACTAAATAGGTTTCTTTTGTTATGGTTGGCACATATAATACCTTTATTAAAAGGTCCGTATTACCATCAGATGCTCTGGCATTTCCAATCTTCTTAACACAGTGCCTAGTATCCTCACTTGTCTAGACATCATGCTTCCCTTTCGGTCCTTTAGGATTAGATAGCAATGCCACATTTCCAACCACATAATTGGAACAACCAGAATCAATATAGAATAGAAGCTAATCATCTTTACCTTGCTTGGATGTCATGTTCATGAGCAATAGAGAATCCTCTTGATCTTCTCTATAGTTGTTATAATGTCTTCTAGCTCTAAAACCCCCTTGATAGTTGTTGTTGTAGCCTGGTTGTAGTTGTGATGGTAATTCCTTCCTGCATTGTTGAACTTGCCTCTCGATTGTCCATAGCCTCCTCTATGGAAGCCTCTTCCTCTTTGATTCTTTGTGTTCTTAAAACACTCGTCTCTGGTATGATTGGTCAAACCACAAATATTGCAAGGTGAAGAGTGGTATGATCTCCCCCAACCTTGCTTTCCTCCTCTGCCCCTTCCTCTTGAACCTCTTCCTCTACCAATGAAGTTCACTTGAGAGGTACTTACCTCGTCTTCATTATTTTTTGAGCTTTGTTTCATGTGTGAATAGTTACCCCATCAATGTGTTGAGGTCAGGTATTTGCATGTCCATATACAAGTCCATTGCTATGGTGAAGGACTCCTACTTATCATTAGCCTTGATGCCATTTATGATATGCCTTACTATTTCCTCCTCTTCTATTTCTTCTCATGGTCCCAATTTGGTCACCTACATCCTTCATCTTGGTAACATAGTGAGCCACACTTTGCTTCGGTTGCTTCTTCAATGTTGTGAAGTCCATCCAAAGTTGGTTCTTTTTAGCCCTTGTATTTGATGAGAAGCATGAAGAACGTACTTCCCAAGTCTTTTGGGAGGTCTTACAATTCCTAGTGTAAGGTAATAAGAAATAAAATAGTGGGTTAAGTATATAAGACCTGGCTAGAGCATCCTTTGCACACCATGTGGTTAGCCTTTCTTTCTTTTCTCTTGTAGGTTGATGTTTGCTTTTGAAATTTGGCATCTCCTCATCTCTACAGATGTATCCATATAAAATCCACGCTAGATAGTTTCTCCCATCCAATTTTTCAATGATTGATTGAAATCCATGTCCCATTTTTCTTGATGTTGCTCTAATACCTCTATTGGAGGAGATGGTGGATAGATTCCAGAGACGAAGTGGTCTTGCAAAATCCAGGTTCACACCAGCCATGAACAAGTTGTGAAGAGTAGAGTAGACCTTTTAAGCTTCCCAACAGTCACAAATAATCACCTAAGTGCTTCAGAGCATGATCCTCTAATCAATGGATCAAAACGGATGAGTAGAAAATTCAACTATGAGCTAAGACTTATTATTTTGGTCTCTACATATGTTCACTAAAATGAACATTGCTCTCAACCTACTAGCAATTTATTAAATTCCTTTTGGGATATCAAATTAACTTAGATATCTACCAATCACAAGTTGTTTCAATTTAAATAATCAAGTGTACACTCAGAATGATGCTTAGCAAGTTGGATGATTATCGCGACATTTTCAAGCTGCTACAGTATGTAGATCACTGAGCAGAGTTGTGAAGATATCTTGAGATTGAGAAAAGCAATAACAATGAAACTTTGTAGTTATGGAATAGACAGTATGCAAATTTGTACCACTTTAAAGCACATCAAGTGATCGACTATGCTTTGAGAACCAAGTCTGAGAAGATCACTATACTGAGATGAACTTGACAGAGAAGTAAAGTAGACATGTAATCAATGTGTATGTATTGAATCGTATACAAATACAATGACATTGGCAATGATAATTGCACAATATAAGGGTAGCAATGTTCGAAACTGAAAAATATCAGATTACTTTTGTGTAATTCATAAAATAAATAAGTTGCATAAATTTAAATCTTTAGAATCTTCTTTAATAGAAAACAATCTCAATGTTCTAACGAGGTGTTTCCTTACTGATCTACCATAAATGGTTAAATTTAGGGAGAGGATTATAAGTATTCTCATGAAGTACCAGATATTATGCTTATAAACTGACACTAGAATTTTCTTTTATAGAACAATTAGCTTACTGAATTGCATAATCCACCTTTCAAAAGGCATGCGAATACTTAGACAAAGTGCTTGATACTATACAATAGATGTTTTCATAATCAAAGAGAAAGAGGAAATAAAAAATAAACCCATCTCTTTTGAAGAGATTTCTATTATCAAAACATATGAAAGAAATAATGGTTTCTTGCTATAAGAAACTATGAACCATTTACATCTGCTTAAATGCGTACGTGCTGAAGGAACTCATCCATTTGATGAGTTTACAATCATTTATGTAGTCTCTACTGGAAATCATCAAAGCATGTCATCTGTGTGTAAAAGACAAGAAGACTTGAGTGCAATTCATGGAAATAATCGTGGTATTAATTAAGTATCGAATTTTTTTCTGAACACGACACAAAAAGTCAACCAATTTCCCTCTGTTAGAAATCCTCCTTGAATCATCTATGTAAGCTAATTCACAATCATAAAACCCCGAATCATCTGAGAAAAATGTCCACCTGTTTTTGCTTTACGTGTACATACATAGATAACTGAGTACGTACATAACTACTTACAGACAAACATATGTTCACACACAGAGAGACACACACAGATATATATATATATATATATATATATATATATATATATATATATATATATATATATATATATATATATATATATATATATATATATGTGTGTGTGTGTGTGTGTTCCACCTGTTTTTGGTTATGTGTACATATATAGATAACTAAGTACATACATAATTACTTACACACAGACACACACACACATATATATATATATATATATATATATATATATATATATATATATATATATATATATATATATATATGTGTGTGTGTAATTAGTTATATATATATATATATATATATATATATATATATATATATATATATATACGTAGTTTTATATATATATAATAAAACTACGTATATAAATAACTAACTACATACAGACAAACAAACATATAGAGAGAGAGAGAGACAGATCCATACACACGAAACATGAAAGATATGCCACGGAACGGTTTGTGCGTCCGAAAATAATATTACCTTATACATCCAATGACGTATTGTATGACGAACACGATGGTACATTGATTATAATCCTGGTAGAAGACAAAGTTGTACACTGCATATATGTATAAAATTTGTTGTCCTGCATCCATGTCAAACTTTATCCTAAAATGGAGTACTCAAGACAGAAACGTATTCTATGGAGCTCTTAATGTGCCTGACGGGATGCACCGGATGATAAGAAAATGATCTTCTAGCAACCACCATCGTAAACCGATTTATTGATAGCTGTATTCTCAGGTATCATTGCGAGCTTTATATTTGGCATCATATCCGTTTTGTTGGACTTGTCTACATGGCACACCGTGGCATTCTTAGTTCCACGCGGCTATGGCGGCATCATCCTTACGCCGATATACACAGAGAAGAAGATACAGAGAGCGCGTTCCGCATCATTTCTCAATACTGAATGATCGTGACTGCCTATCTACTACGTTTCCTTGCTCCTCTAATCTATCAACGATTCTCTATACTCTGAAGCAGAATCGTACTGGAAACTGACACGTGACAGTGGCATTCAGAAAGTTCGTATAATAATATTTCGTATAGAGTACTGGAAAATTATGACTATTTTATAACACATTGTCGATAATGAAGTCTTGCAAGAGCGACCGTTTCAAGTAGTTTCGCTTTCAATGTAAGGATCTTCGAATTGCATTCTTAGGTTTCAATATAAGTACATGTTTCTTCTTGTTTGAAATTTTCGTGATGGTTTCTTTCTTTTTTTTTTTTAAGTACAATGAATTGGAAAGACACACACTCGATCTCGTAAGGTAGAGGCACTCATCTTGGGGAACTATATGGTATCCAGCTCTATGTAGGACTTGAACCATAGCCATCTACCTAAGAATTCAAGGCACATCTGCTAAACCACGCCCACAGGATTAGTGATGTTGATTACTCAAAACTAAGCTTACTTAGTGATGAGTAGAGATTGACCCGAGAATTGTTGTGCAGAACGTAGTAGCATATATGAAATTCAGGAACAAGAAAATTCACGGCAAAATCATTACCTATGAAAAAATAAAATTCTTATATTTTACAACTTCGAATATATATAGCTCCCTTGAGTAAAAAGCTTTGATTTATTTATTTTTTGTTTGATGATTCTCTTAAAACAAGTAATAACTCTTTGATATCCATCTATATAACTTCTGGAACCTAAAATGAACAACTTGAGGTGACTGAAGGGGGTAGATTTCCTACAATCATGGATTCTTCTACCCAAACATCCGAAAGACTTCTCAATACTCTACTCTTTGAGTTATTTTCCAAAGTTGACTGTTCTACCTAAACATCCTAGAGACTTCTCAACAGACTACTCTTTGAGTTATATGCCAAAGTTGATTGTGTATATTTCCTTACATATCTTCAGAAGTGTCTCGTCCCTCATGGCATTCAATAGAGCAGACGAGCACCAGAAAAGGGTCTAAAAGATTATCTACCTTTCTTTTATTCTGCATAATCTGCTTGTAAATTTTTCTTCTTTATAATTTCAAGCTGGATCTGGAAAACAAAAACCATTAAATTAAAAAAGACAAAACATTTCTCGAGTTTGCGCAACTTGTTGAAGATATGACGGAAACGTAAGTATGCACATTCTTTTTTCTTTATTTTTGAAAGTACAAGAAATTAAAAATACACACTCACACACCCAACCTCGTAAGTAGAGGCACGCATGATGAGAATCTCATGAATATGCCCAGCCAAGACTTGAACTTAAGACTTCCTCCCACAGCTTCAAGACTTGAACTTAGGACTTCCTCCCATAAGGTTACACGACCTCGGACTAGTATGCACATTCTTACCCGCACCATGGCGCTTAAAAAGGAGAATGCGTTTGTGTCGATATTCAAGTTCCACTATTTCAAAGATATACAATTTATAACATTTTGATGTCAAATAAGCTGCAGTTATTAACTTTACCTGTTTTTTAGTGCGATCAAACAACTGTACATTGATAATAAACAATCATGAGGTTTGCGTAGTCTCTTCTCCTAAAAGGTTATTTTTATTTTAAATAAAAGAAGTTCCGCCTTAGTCTACTCTCCCGGACTTGAATTAATCCTTGAGCTCATGAGCAAAAATGAGGAACAATAGCAAATATGGATATCTTAATGGCGAGGCTCAGCCATATACTTGTAGCCTCAAGTAGCTGAACAATTTGCTTGATTGAATAGGTTATTTTTCATAGATTTTCCTTATCACTTGTTTGAGTGTGTGGATTAATGAGATATTCTACAGAGGTTTCCTCTGCACGCGTTACTGAAAAGGTTTATAATGATTTTGCGTTGAAAGTTTAGCACCATCCTCGTTGATGATTTACAACAACTTCGATGCGAAAGCAGCAATGTCTTTCTCCTTGTAAATATTGTCCGTATTGACATACACACATTAGGAGAAAGTTGAAGCAATATGTTTAATTTCTCTTCATGTGATAGAGAAAACTTTGAAAGTTTCGACTAACAAGTAATATATTTTTTTCTTATTTAATTATAATTAAGCATATTCGTTGATTTTAGCACAAGGCTTTATAAAGAAACGTATAAGATCATTTGTTTTTCTCAAATGCATGTGATTCAAAAGTATTTGATATTTTTACAACCTCCATTTTCACTAACAGATGTTGCTAGCATTGGGAGTCATTATGATTATATTGTTAGCCGAATGTCCTTAAAAGCTTCATAAGGAATGAAATGTGTGGTAATATATTTAATCTCAATGAGATTTTAGAATAATTCAGGTATTCTTATTGTTGAAGAAGATGTGAAAAAAACTGATACTACATACTTTTACAATCATTTACAACCCTTGACATAATCTCGATGTCCATGTGCTTTGTAAATGAATTGCATCAACATTTTTTCCAGATGGAAACGCGCTAGGAAATTAGAATTTTTTTACAAGTATAAATTCAAGATCTGTAAATATGATGTATTGATATCTTTAATAGTATAAGAAAGCTTCTCTATGATATGGTAAATCCCAAAAGCAAATATCTATAGGACATGAATCGTTTCTCTAACATAGTAGATTTTTCTTTTTGTGACAAAATCGCTGATATAGAAGAAAGTTCAAGAGAGCTACAATGAATACTTATAAATTTTTTGTCTCTTTCATGAAGGTTCCACTTCATTTTTAGCTTTTTTCTTTCTAGAATAAATACCCTATGTTTTCTAAAATGAGGGCAAGGGGTCTTGCAATCATAAATCCTTCTAGCCGGAAAAGCTAGGAACTTTTACATAAACCATTCTTCAAGAGGCTTGCCAAAATTGAGTCAAATTGCCGAAGGCCACTAACTGTATTTGCTGGGGGTAGTCTGCCCTCTCTACATTGTTACATGCCATTATTAATTTACTTCTTGTTCTCTCGCAACAAAAAACTAAGTCAACATCTTTCCTTCCCAATTTTGTACAGTGCTTCACTTCTCATGGGTACAACCAATCGCTTCTTTGAGCAAAGATTGATTCAAGTTGATGTGCTGAGGCATCTCAAGGAGCTTTTTGAGCCCTACCAAGTCAAAATAGTCCTCCAACAAGAGACGAAGAAGTGAACAAAGTCTTTCCTACTGCTAAAACATTGCTTATACCATGGAAGAGCTTTATAGACTCTTAGCATTGATTTTCTTCCATATCTTCTTGTGGAGAGTTTTCCACATGAAACACTTTTTATTTAAAGTGTGATTAAAGCCAAGGGTTTTCTTTTTTCATCTAGGGATATCCTCCATTTTATTGTCACTCTACAGGTGCAACCCTTTCACGTGTGGGGGGGGTGGCTACCAACAAGGAGGTGGATTTAAGACTCCTACTAAGATTGATCTTTTGCCTAATTAGATAAGGGTCTCAAAATTCAACTCTATGAGTTGGTACAATATCCTCAAATTAGATCCAACCTCATCTCTTAGCCCGCTCCATGCAATAATACTCCTCTCTCATGATAAGATTTTCATTATTCCACGCTTTAATCATCCATTTGGCCACAAGTTTGTGGATTAAGGCATCCAAATCGTGTATACTTAGCCGTCCCACCTCATTTGGGCTAAACATTCATTATGTGTATGATGATGAACGTAATGTTTGAGTATCTAGAACAAAGGTGTTAAGGATCATGTAGATTACCTTCTCATAGGTTGAAGGTCCAATGAACCAATTTTTTTATGCTCTTTGCTTAAAAGAAGATATAACTTTCTAATATATTTTCTTTTACTTTTGCTTTTCAATGCTATTTCACACTTTGTTCTTCTGCAAAAGAGCATTTTATGCATTTCATCGATTTCTTCTCTTTTTCTTTCTACATCTTGATTACCAAAATTATCTTAAGAGAAAGTGAAGTACATGGTTCTATCTGCATATGTCTTATAAAGATTGACTTTGTTTTGAAGTTTAGGTTCTAATTTTCGTAGATTTGCATGGTGTAGAAATTAATCCAAAAGAAGAGCCAAAGAAAAAACCGCACCTCAGAAAATATTTATAATAAAAGACACTAGAGAATAATTTAAAAACATAAGAAAAAGATTCACGCATGTAGACGGATCTCAATTGCGCCAAACATTAATCCTTATGCTGGGTTCAAATACATTCTTATGAGTTTATATGAAGAACCGTAGGTGTATTTCGTCCAACATGCTACATACGAAGGTTGGAAACGAAATGCTTCAATCTTCTATAAGCGTTTGATTTATTTTACCTTTAAAGAAAGGGAATTCCTATGCAAAGTCAGAGATCGGTGACCCAGCAAATATTTTGATATTGTAGTTAGAAACTCAATTTATTTGATAAAGATGGCCTCTAACATAGAAAAAACTAGTTTGTTATACTATTTCCCCCAAAATATGGGAACCCCTCCTCCTCCTAGATCAAATTCTTTAAGATCTTACTATTACAGCGAGAAATACCTAAACAATGTATGCTATAAATTTGTAAATGAAAACTAGCTGGATGTTCTAATTTGATTGTCTCCTTCTTGCACGTCTACAACCTCGATACTCTTGGAATGATTGTTCAGTTTGTAACAATGTGCAGTTTTGAATTTCTTTTCGCGATCCTACTCTACCCTCTAACCATGCACCACTTCCTACATAGAACACTTGTCCTAAGAGGACTTTTCTGGTTGATATTTGAATTATCATAGCTATAATGGTCAAGTTAAAATGTATTTAGGTCACTATTACATAAATTAAGATATGGTAGTATCACCAATTCTCATTAACTCTGATTTTTTTTAGGAAACTTGTAGCTAAGGCATCATACTCGAATGAAACTTTTATTGAAATAAGAATATATTCATTGTTGTTTCGAAATACAACCATTTTTACAAATGAATATGCCAACTTAGAAGAATTAAGAAATTGTATTGATCCACAGAGAATAGTAAATGAGAAAATGAAACATATTGATTTCAACTAAATGATCTTCAACCAGCATTTTCTAATTACAAATTCACTCACAATAGAAAATAAGTGAGTTAGGTTATTGGAAATGTTGAGCACAATTATAGAATAAAGATAGAGAGTCTGAAATATTGTACTTTTATCATTGGATGGATATGAGAGAGGTCTCCTAAGGTAGGTGAGTTCTCTATAGTGTAAGGCTGCAAACCCGTCGCCTACTTTTCAATGAGAGTGGCATCTTTGTATAGGAAATTCTACTATAATATTATTGGATTCTGATAGCTATTAGTTATGAGTGTTTATTTTCATAAGTTAAGATAAAAAAAGTGTGAATAATGTTAGTTTTAGAAGTCTTGTATTATTTCCTAAAGTGATCTAAAAAGTCCTTGGTTCAAAGTCCACATATGTTCTGAGTGCGAGTGAAATCAATGAGCTCTAAGTGGGTACATTAGCTGAAGAATTATCATGATGAAACAATTGATAGGTATACGTCTACGCTTTTTGCCAAAGGTTATGCTCAAGAACGAGGCATTGAATTTGATGAGACCTTCACTCCCACATGCAATGATTATTGCTCATAGCATGTGTGCAGTTGCAACTCATCATGGTTGGCATGTACATCATTTGGACATCTAAACTACATTTTTGTAGTTTACCCCTAACCATGCATTCTATTTTCCATGCTAGATCTAGCCACATTGCAGTACACAAACTTTTCATTAGAGAGATGATGATTACAAAAAAGGTGAAGATGGAGCACATGACTACCAAGGATCAATTTTTAGACACGTTTACCAAAAGTTTTGTATGAACAATGCTACCGAAATTCAGGAGAGATATTGGCATGACAGATTAGAATTCAAGCCTTGAGAAGTATTAGAAATGAAGATATTAACCTTAGCTCAAATCTCAAATTTTTTTAATGATATTAGGCCCTACGATTTGGAGGTTTCATATCATAAATTCAAGCGACCAAGGTATTTCAACGACTTTGCTAAGTCAAAGCTTAATAAAAAGTTAAGCGGGTGATTGGAAAAGTCTTGTAAAATAGTGGGAATATTTTATCACCATCTATATATGTACAAATACAATTTATGAGAGTAAGTCCGTGACCTCAACTCTCTTTATAAGGTACCTATGAGTTTATAAAATAGTTAAATGTAGCCTCCCTACTAAAATAGCCATTCTGTTAGCATATACTTCTCTATAACTCTCCATTGCTTGTTGCCTCTATATGTAATGAGCTACTCTCCAGCATGTTTTTGTTTTAGCTTAGTATTCTTCTACCATTATCAATTTTAGGTGTATCCACTTGTTTTTAAGTGCTTATATTCTTCTAAATGTAGTTTAAATTTTGGTTTTTTATCTCTAAGTGAAATCAAAGTAAGGTTGCAAACGATAGATAGCCTACTCGGTAGAGGTTGATTCTCCGTGAAGATATATCCAAATTGATTGTTTTAACATGCATTTGATAACTCCATATCGTAAGGCTGCAAACCCTTCGCCTAAGCTTCAATTAAACTTGCATTTCCATATGTCAAAGTCTACTATATTATTATTGGATTTTGATAGCTATGAGTGTGAGTTCTAAGTGAGTTTTTTCATCCGCTTATATCAAATAAGAGTGAATAATGTTATTTTTGAAAGTCTTACATTCTTTTCTAAAGTGATCTCAAGTCCTTGGTTCAAAGTACACATATGTCTTAAGTGACAGTGAAATGAATAGGCTCTTGTGTATTTCATAAGACGATGGGGTCCTTGCCGACCCTTCATGTTGCATATAGACTAGAAAAACTCCCAAATATGGCATCAAAGAACGTTCCACCAGCATTGCTGACATGAAAAATCGCAAAGGAAAACTCTAAACATTCTAAATCTTGATGGGTAGTTGTAACTGAGAAAACGTCAAGTTCAACCATCAAGCAAAGCATATACAAGAAAACACAGGTCATGTCAAGGACCGACGTCAAAAATGTGGATATTTTTCGGGTAATAACCATTTTCTACAATAAGCAGATCTCATAGTCATCTAGGCTTTATCGAATTTGGTCATATAATCATAATCGAAAAGGTTTATTGCATAAAAAACAGAATATTGCACTATTATAAACTACGCACGTACCCAATGTGTCTTCATGCATATACACCAGGAAAAGGAAACGAAATTGCATATCGTTGTTCAAAAGATCCTCATACTTCTAAAATAGTCCTCCATATGATTTTCCATAGCCATTGCAATATAAATGTCTATAAAACTTGAAAGCAATTTGTTTTTTCGAGTCCATGTGTGTAATTCGAGCCAATGTGCTCTCTTAAGACAAACCAAATTCACAATATGTCGTAAAACGACCAATTTTAAGAAATTCTCTAAGACAATACCAAGACCTTTTGTAGGTAGATTGAATCCTAAGATATTTTTATTCAACTATGTTTAATCAGATCAACTGGCCATATTTCACATGAAAATAACTCTAATGTGGATTCTCTAGCCTAGAATCCTAGTTCCAATGCAGTTGCATGATTGAATCTAAATATAGTTGCGACGAACATGCAGAAATAAAACCAGATCCCAATGCATAAAGAGAGAATATTGCACTATTCTAGTTAACGCATATACCCGATGTGCCTTCCATATACACCAAAAAAGAACACAAAATTGCAAATCGTTGTTCAAAATATCCTATACGTGCCAAAATAGTCATCGATATGATTGTCCATAGCCTTTTCAATATAAACGTCTTAAAAGTTTATAAGTAATTTGTTTTTGCGAATCCATGTGTGATACGAGCCATTGTTCTCTCTTAAGACAAAACAAACTCACAATATTTCCAAAAACGACCAATTTTAAGAAATGCTGTTAAAAAAATACAAAGACATTTTGAAGGTAGATTGCGTCCTAAGATCTCTTTATTCAAGTATGTTTAGTCAAGTTAGATGGCCATATTTCACATGAAAATGTCTCTAATGTGGACTCTAGTCTAGCCTAGAATCCTAGTTCCAATGCAGTTTCATGGTTGGAATCGGAATAGGTTTGCGACGAACATGTAAAAATAAAACCAAAGACCACGATTCCCTTCATGATAGGACTATGGGCTACAAAACGTTTTTGATAGATTAACAAATAAGTCCATAAAAGTGAAGAAATATCAAATATCATTCATAAAACATCCAAATACAAATTTTCTAGACATATAGTGAGATATTCTTACTTGAGCCTAGGATTGAATAAGGCAAGGGCTTCATTGAGCTATGGTCTCCCCTCTTTTTTTCTATTCTAATGGTGAATAGTTTTCACATTCAAAGAAATGTATAATGGCCTAATTTCTGAGCCAAAGTTTTCACACAAAATTATTATTAGGCCTCTATAACCGAGAGACCACGCCTTCTAAGTCCATGATCTTAGTTTGAGAATTTCAATGCATTTATCTAAAAAGTTTTTGTTCCAAAACTTTTTGGATATGGAATCCCTTCATTTCATATAGAAATATGGCGAGTTTCACTTTATATTTCCCATCAACTGATTTCAAAGATGGTTTCTACTATTACACCCTAAACTTCAGTGTAGGTATCCAATTTTACCCGCGACTATTTATGCTTACATTTTGGCTCCACTTCATAAGCATGCTATGAGCCTAAATTTACAATACGTTTTCACCTATTGAAGATGTATTGTAGGTACATGAGAAAAATGGCTCGAAGCTACATGTATGCTTATGTTCCCAGAATACAATAAATTCGTGGTCATCTATAACTCTAAGCACACAAAAAACTTCTTTTAACACAAACGGTTACATGTGATCTTAAGAAGCACCATAAAATTAAATTCTGTAGATGGTAATTTTATTGTGCTTGAACTTGTGGCAATAACTATTTTTCAAGCATCCCTACGTATCCACTTGTGCTTCTTTTATCCTCTTTGGAACATGCTCATTCAACATTATCAAAAATTTCACATAAATTATTCATCAATATTTATAACATAAATCTTCATTTTTACTGTTTTCATAGTATCTAGCAATTCTCCTTCTTACACACAAGTGACTAGTTCTTGGATTATGCATCAACGTATACAAGGTTCCTACTATATTAGTAGTATGAGTTCATGTCATGATTCCTTAATAGAGTGAACCGGCAACATAAATATACAAGGTGCCATCATGAATAGGATCAATATGCATGGAAATAAGCTTATTATTGGCCTCTTTTGCATTGAATATTATCTTTCACTTTGTCATACCCTATTTCTTAAGTACATCTAGAATTTTTATTGTCTACATAATCATGGGTTCTTGTATTTGCAGAGGCCCTCATCTCCCTTGAAGTAGTTTCATTCCTAAAGATATTAGATGATAGATTACCTACCTAGATATCCCTTCATTCCTATGATTCCATTCATATCATTATCTACTAGAGTTTGGGATAAAAAATGCACATAAACACCAAGAAGAAGAATAAGCTTAGAAGCACAATATAGAGTACATTACTAGTTTAAAGTGTAAGAAGATAAGTAGTTTTTATCCACATGGCCATATAAAAAATATATACTGAGTCTCACAACCGAGAATGGACGTAATAGGGTTCCTTTTGCTCAAGTAATACATGCATGAGCTACCAATCATAATGAGAATACCAGTTACAGAAATAGAACTATCATAGAATATAGCCCATTCTAAGATGGAAAAAGCGTGTAAATCTAGCACTATTTATGCCACCTTCGGATAAAACAACCCGAGCTCCCACACTTAACTATCATCCAATGGTTGACACCTAGGCTATGCATAGTTGTGCTCATATGAGATATGACAAAATAAATATCAAGATGCATATGTAGGGAAGAGAGTAAGTGTTTTGATGATACAGACTAACGTCAAATGCATATTTAGCATCATGAAGATTCAATCATAAGCTTTTCTCTACGGTATGGCTATGCAAATATTTTCTCGCATGAGATATGCATTTTTAAATATCAAGATGATTGAGTAATATCTAGAGAACGCATTCAATATCTTTTTGATAAAGACTAACATTAGATGCATATCTGGTGTTATGAAGACTTAATCATAAGATTTCTCCAATATATTGGCAATATCTTTGGAATGAATCATGAAGACTAACATAGTGAGGAGGAAACCCTTGAAGATTTGAATTGCAAGGAAGGAATCCAAAAAGCAAACACCATTAGCAAAGAGGTTGGGCTCACCACCAGCAATGATTCTACTAAGGATACTGAAATCTTGATAATTGGGTCTACAATCCCATAAAGTATAATAGACTCGCTTTGGAATTAGGCTTCTCACAAAGGAAAAAAACCTTCCGAGTTACTATGGAAGAGCTCCTTTAAGGGGAAACTCCTATCTCAAGTTCCCTCTACCATGAACAAAAAATTTGAGGAGAAAAACAAGAAAAAGACGGACAAGGCCCCTCTTTGCAAAGATCCCAACCTCTAATAACGATTATTGTGTCATTCAGTGTTAGAGGGCTATCGAACCCCTCAAAAGCAATCTTGATTGGCCAATGGACCCACGATAAAAGCGTAAACTCGGACTTCATCTATCTTCAAGAGATCAAAATCAACGAGGAGGAACTACAAAAGAGACTTAAGAGTATTTCCTCATCCCATGTTTGACTCTACACCACACACCCCAAGGGAAATGGTCACGTGGCTATCAGCATTAGTTAAGTTGGAACACTAGAAGTAGGGATTCTCTTACTAACCTAATCCATTAGTGGGTTGGGGCTTCTTTCAATCATCTTCTTGTATGCTCCTAATATCGATTTAGAAAGACTTTCCACTTGGGAGTCGTTGGATTCTCTACCCCTCAACGTGATTCTTTATGGGGACTTTAATATGGTGGAGGTCGTTTCTCACAATATCTCCAAAGATAATTGGTGACCTAGTATATAATCCCAATTCTGTATACAAGAGCTTAATCCATATTGCTTCTAGTGTGGCATCAGCTAGTCCTCTATACTCTGCCTCTATGGAAGACAAAGCAACAGTAGGTTGCTTCTTTGAAGACCATGAAATTGATTTCTCAGCTGCAAAAGAAATATATCCAGAAGTGCTCCTCCTATCATCCTTGCATCCTGCCGAATCTGCATCTGAATAAATTTTGATATCAATATCTGAAGTGTAAGGGAAATACAAACCATGGTTCTGTGTACCCTTGAGATACTTTAAGATTCTCTTGGTAGCCTCTAAGTGAGCTATCCTTGGCTTGTGCATACATTCACTTAGCACACTAACTCCATATGCAATGTCTATCCTTGTTAAGGTAGCATAGTTCAAGCTACCCACCATACTTTGATAGCCTGTAATGTCATTGACTTCATCACATTGATGGGCACTTAGCTTTATGTTTACCTCCATTGGAGTGCTTGCTACTTTGGCATCGTGCAAGTGAAACTTCTTCAACATATCCTGTATGTATTTTTTCTGAGTGATGTATATCCGTGAATTAGTGTAGACTAATTCAAGTCCCAAAAAATATTTCAATAGACCAAGATCATTGATCTTGAACTCCTTCATCATTTGACTTTTGATATATCTGATTCCATTGACATCATTACTTGTAATGATGATATCATCAACATAAACACAAAGGTATATTACCTCTGAATTACTTCTCTTTATGAACAGAGAAGTATATACCTTGCTCATGACAAATCCTTGGTCTTGAAGGTATGTAGTTAACGTGTAATTCCATGCCCTAGGTGCCTGCTTCAATCCATATAAAGCCTTTTTTAATTTGCAAACATATGTTACCTTCTTAGGGTCCTCATAGCCAGGAGGTTGTGACATATATACCTCCTCTGAAATCCATCCATTCAAGAAAGCATTCTTGACATCCAATTGGTACATATTCCAATTTTTTGATGCAGCCACACTTACCAACACTCTAATGGTTGGCATCTTGCCCAGAGGTAAGAATGTCTCCTCATAGTCAATGCCTTGGGTTTGTGCAAAACCCTTGGCTACCAATTTGGCTTTGTACCTATTAATTGTGCCATCAGAATTTCTTTTAAGCTTATAGATCCATCTGGATCCTATTACCTTCATGGAGTCCTTCTTGGGTACTAACTCCCATGTGTCACTCTCTTTGAGTGCATCAATCTCCTCATCCATAGCTTCTTTCCATTCTGATTTGGTTATTGCTTCTTCATATGATCCTGGTTCTTCATTTGACAAATCTTTGGCAAGATAAAAAGAATGTTTAGTAACATATCATACCCATATCTGATAGGTTTCTTGCTTTCTCTTTGTGATCTTCTAAATGGTTGAGTTGAGGATTCAGGTATGTCTTCAAGATTCTTCATCTTCATTTTGCCTTTGGACTTCCATGCTTTGAATTCTTCAAGATTGATAGTAGTTTCATCATCTGAACTTGAGTCTTCATTCTGAGTAGGTACCTCCTTTGTAAGACTTGGAAATTCCTCTTCCAAATCATAGGGTAACTTAACCTTTCTGCATTCATTCTCATACCAAGAATCATTTTCATCAAAGACAACATCTCTGCTTACCATGAATCCCTTATTGATAGGATTATAAAACCTATAACCTTTTTGACTTAAATCATACCCAATAAAGATGCATTTTTCAGCCTTTGGGTCTAGCTTACCTCTTATCTGAGAAGGAATGTGTACATATGCTACACATCCAAATATTTTGCAATTGTCAAGTGAGGGTCTCTTACCATGCCATGCTTCATAGGGTGTCATGCCATCAAGAGACTTAGATGGTAACCTGTTTATGAGGTAAGTGGCAGTAGAAACACTTTCTGCCCATAGATACTTAGGTAATTTTTCTCATTCAACATAGACCTAGCTGTCTTAACAGTTAATCTATTTCTTCTCTCAGCTACCCCATTTTGTTCAGGAGAATACCTTGTGGTTATTTCTCTTTTGATGCCTCTGTTGTGCAAGAAGTCTTCAAATTCATTGGAGAAGTACTCAACTCCTCCGTCTGACCTTAGCCTTGTCAAATTCCTTCTTGTCTGATTTTCAACTAGTGCAAGATATTTTTTAAAGCAATTAAATACCTCATCCTTGTGCTTCATGAAGTACAATACAGTCCATGTGCTATAATCATCAATGAAAGACACATAGTACCTTGATCCTGAGACAGAGGGGTCTTTGCTTGGTCCCCATACATCTGTATATACAAGCTCTAGATAGTCTTCATGCATGTATCCTTTCTTGGAGAAAGGTAACCTGTGAGAATTCCCAAATTGACAAGCACCACACTTGTAAATCATATGTTGCTTGGATACATTAGGTATCCAAGCAAACCTTTCTCTACAATCTGACCAACACTCACCAAGTTTTTGGTAATAGTTGGTACAAAGAGTACCCTGCTCAACAAATTCTGATTTCCATCACAAGTCTTAACATTTCCAACTTTAACTACTGAATGCTTTGTATCATCACCTGTTTGGACTTGATGCTTACCTTTTGGTTCCTCAAGATCAGAGAGTAGTGCTACATTGCCAGCCACATGATTTGAGCATCCTGAGTCAATGTAGAATAGGTGGTCATCATTTGTACCTGACTTTGAAGTCATGTTCATGATCAGAAGAGAGTCATCCTGCTCCTCTGTGTAGTTGTTTTAATCCTTCCTAGATTTGAATCCTCCTTGGTAGTTGCTATTGTAATTATTGTTGTAGTTGTTGTTGTAGCTATTGTTGTAGCCTTGGTGATGTTTTTGAATCTACCTCTTGACTGTGAGTATCCACCTCTTTGATATCTTCTTCCTCTCTGATTCTTGTAATTCTTGAAACACTCATCTGTAGTATGATTTGATAAACCACAAATGTTGCATGGTGAGGAGTTATAGGATCTCCCCCTACCTTGCTTACCTCCTCTGCCCCTTCCTCTTGATGATCTACCTCTCCCTTGATAATTGGCTTGAGAGGTTGAACCTTCATCTTCCACCTTCTTGCTCTTGCCTTTATCTTTAGACTTCTTATCAGTGTATAGGGTAGAAGAGTTATTACCTTTGGATGTATCTCCATTTTTGTTGAGCTTTGCTTCATGAGTAAACAATTTTCCCATGAGAGTTGTAAGATATGGAGTGTGCATGTCCATGTAAAGATCCATGGCAGTGGTGAAGCTTTCCCATTTGTCATCAGCCTTGATCCCATTGATCACTTGCCTTACAATCTGTTCTTCTTCAATCTCTTCTCCTATGCTTGTTAACTGATCTGCTACATCTTTAATCTTGGTCACAAATTCAGAAACAGCTTGCTTGGGTTTGCTTCCTTAGTGTTGTGAATTCAATCCACAATTGATTTTTCCTAGCCCTTGTGTTGGAGGAAAAATAAGATGACAAGGTTTCCCAAGTCTCTTGGGATGTCTTACAATTTCTAATATGTGGCAAAAGAAAATTAGATATAGAGTTGAGTAAATAAGACCTTGCCAATGCATCCTTAGCACACCATGTGTTGAGCTTTTCATGTTCTTCCTTGGTTGGTAATCCTCTTGTTTTGAATGAGGGCAATTCCTCATCTCCTGAGATGTATCAATAGAGACTCCTTCCTTGTAAGTAGGTCTTCATCCTTAGAGACCATGCTTGATAATTGTTCATGTCCAATTTGCTAATAAATGAAGGAAAACCATCTCCCATTTTACCTTGACTTGCTCTAATACCACTGTTGGGAAAGATGGATGGATGCTCCAAGAGACTGAGTAGATACTGTTAAACTTGCTTTGTACCAGCCCTCTTTTGCTTCAGAGTTGATAACTAGACCTTCTTAGCTTTCCAATGACACCATAAAATGTCCTATGTACGTTGGAAATGATGTGTGCAATGATTGAATCAAAACAGATATCTTTGTAGTTCACAAACTCAAGAAAACCTTCTATTTTTGTCTTGATACCTGCTGGGTATTTTGCTCAGTATGACCAGCACAGTAGGAATTGGAAAACTTCCTTTTAGGGGTATCTAATTAGCTTAGTAAGCTACGTATTCCAAGTGGAATGATGTAAAATGATAAAGTATGCTAAGAGAAATCAATTTAGCAAGTTAAGCTATACCCCCGACTTTTTAGGACTGTAGCAGAAAATGACCAGA